>SNQJ01S0044496.1:49836-92684 GCA_010110895.2 Picea sitchensis | reverse complement strand
AAAACACTGTTCCTACAGAGGCGAATGTTGAAATTCCGATTTCTCCTCCAACTGCTACAAATATTATTGATGTGGAACAACTTGAAGAGTTAATTGACAAACCTAGGAGAAATCCCAAACGAAAATGCACACGCACACTGTCATATATGGATAACTCTGTGCCTAGTTACCCACCACAGGAAAGATTAAAAAGTATGGATGATCATGAGGAGGCTCTGGAGTCTTCTGAGATGACATGGACTCTCTCCCAATTGATTCAAAAAGTCCGTAAATTCAATCAGCAAGCTAATGCGCCCAAAGAAATTGAGCAGGACAAGCCAATTCAAATGCCAGTGGATACCCCTGTTCAGGTGTATAAGGAGGTTACTCCTGAACTCAGTCCAATCGACAACCCTGATCAAGTGTATGACGAGTTTACTCCTGAACGCAGTCCAGTCGACAACCCTGTTCAATTATATGATGAGTTTACTACTGAACCTAGTCCAGTTGACACCCATGATCAAAGACCAGATGAGTTCACTCATGCGTCCAGCCCTCAAACACAACAAGGACATGGTAAAACATTTGAATCTTACTGTGAAATCTCTTCCAGTAGATCCTTGAGACCAATGGTAGCCAGATTAGAAAGTAGGAATCACAGGTTAAAAGAGAAGTTACATGAATACACCATACTGGATCGGCACATCAAAATAGAAAATGAACTTATGAAACTCAGGCAAGCTCATTTCTCATCAAAGATTGATCAATTAAAACAAACAAATAAAGGTTTTTTCAGAAGAATAGGAGACTGCAGAAGATTGCCAAGAAACACATCATCATTAATCGAGTTCTTAAGAAGGAAATCAGAAGCATGAAGAAACATGATAAATTGCAAATGTTGGTTGCAGCTACTGCAACACTCTGATGAATCTCAGTTTTTGACTTTTTATTGTCTGAGGACAGGCAAAGACTTCAGCTTGGGGGAATGTTAGTCTCCAGTTTTGACTATATTTTTGCCTATATCATGTCAAATATACCTCCATTTTCATATCTAGTATCATTTCCTTCTGGCCTTACCATGACAAATTTGACATCCTTTTACAACTAAATGGGGATATTCAAGGTATTCCTATGATTCAAGTTATTTTTAATGTATTTTGATATTTTAAACTAATGTTGATACTAATGTGACATGAGTTAGGTATTGTTCCTTTGAAACAGAACTTATCAGTACCAGGTATCGGCTCGTACTTAGTGGATATGCCAAAGAAGATGCCAAAGACTTTCACGACATGGCCAGAGTGGATTGACAGTCTGATTCATATAATTGATTGAATCATAACTCAATATGTTGACTCAGGGCGAGATTGTAGAAATATTTTATTAGAATGCTTTATGATCCACGCTTCTTGACACTGCGTGTCATGAAGCTGTGAAGTTCATTTTAACTGACTATGAGTCATTTTCGGATCTAAGATCCATTTAGATTAATGCACCTATGTTTAAAACTATTTTGGAGAGGATCTATATAAACTGGGATCACTCTCAAGAAACGTTGGTTACAATATGCTATGTGATACGATTTCTGATAATACAATTTGCTATGCGTTATGTTATTCATTGTAAAATGATTTGAGTTGTTTTATGAATTATGGAGCGTGAAGTATGAAACAATTTTTGCATGGAATGATATGAGTAGCTCTGGTTTCATTTTAGGGTGATTTCACCTCTTGGTTGGGCCCGCCAACAGGTTCAATTCGGTGTCTCTTTTCCACAGTAGAGTTAGTTTATTTTTAGTTTTAGAATCTACATGTAAGTTAGTTTTTGAGCTTGGAATTACTCTGTTAAATTCTTGCATAGCCATTCTTCGGTTAGATCATTTTCAGTTTGATATTATCTCATAGATTGATGAATGTTGAATGTGTTATTTATCCCTGTAGAATTTGAAGAATAAACGAAGTGCTTAACCTAGATTTGCTATGTTTTTAGTTTTCAGTTTGATCATTATTTAAAGAGAATTCGAGTCTTGATTTACTCTGTTCTGTTAGGATAGCTATCTTATAGTCGGATTAAAAGAAGCTTCCAGTACATGTAGGGTAAATAGGACATCTATTTGTTTCACCTGTGTTAGATTTAGAACTGTTTTTTATGCTTAGATTAAAAGGTTTTTAAAATGATCTCTCTTTTATGGTTTAGATAGATATGATGATGATTAGATGTTTAAGATAATGGTAGATAGTCTTGGGAGATTACATCATATTAGAAATAGAAGTACCTGTACTTAAATTCAGAACTGTTTCCATTTGATGAATTAGACAAGAGATGATTAGTTTCAAGATAATCATTAGGGTTCGGTTTCTAAGAGTAATTTTGTGTTTTCTTCTCAGAATAACCTTTAGATAGGAATTGGAATCTTACCAGCACATATAGTGTAGTAGCTCTAAGTTCACTTACCCTGGTTTGACAATTCAGTGTTTTCAGGTAATTAAAAAATCTTTAATATAACAGCTTGACATGAATGTCACCATCAAGTGCATTTTCATTTATGAAGGCACTTTGACATATGTTATGTCTTTAGCTTGTTTAAAATCCATTGGCTCTCCACCATTTTCTCATCCCATGACCATGTTGATCGCATTTTATGGATGTTTGTTCATACCCCATGGTATTCTTCCTTTTTTCCTGGTCTAATTAGGCATAAACACCATGGAGGTCGAGGTCGAAGTAGTTGATGTGCCTCTTCACTACAATCTTTTACTAGGTCATAATTGGACTTGCGCTATGACAATCGTTGTGTCATCGGTTTTCCGTGTTTTATGCTTTCCTCATGAAGGGAAGATAATGACGATCGACCAATTTTCCTTTGTGAATCATATTCCTTCTGCATCTATGGGAACCTTAGTCCCCATTATTGATAATTCTCAGTAGGAAACTAAGAATATCGGTGCTTGCATGTACTCCCCCTTGATGGTAACTTTCAATTTTTCGGCACAAATCATGCACATCAATGCCATCTCTAGTGAGTCTTTAATGTCACTACGATTTGTTCCTTTTCGTAGGTCATATATTAATGACCCATGGAACCTACCTTCTATGGATGTGTCATATGAAGGTCATTCACACGTTCAGATGGAAATTTTAATGTTCACGATAAAAATTGTGTATCAAGATATACTAGAAGCTATTGCAGACCTAGATCCTCGTTCCTTACGGATGGACGAGGTGGATCCCATTTTAGATCCCATATGGGTTTTCCAATCATATTTTTCATATGAATACCTTGACAATAATTTACCCTTGGATGAAGCCATCAAAGATGCCATGTTTGTTCTGTATAGGCCTTGGTAATACCCTCATCATAGATCTTATTTTCTCTCAGGGCTTGAATGGATTGAACAGGATGAGTGTAGGTCCACCTTAAGTGAGATGGTAGGTCATGCTATGGTTCCGTTAGATATGCATGGTGTACATGTCAAAGGAAACATGGAGAATATTTCACCCACCGTCATGTTCAACATCTCTCGAACCCCTGCTAAATTGAAAATGTATATATTGGTGCAGATTGTTCGCCTGAAGAAATTTAGAACTACACGGATCTCTTCAAATAATTTTGAGATCTATTTTCATGCTCATATGAAGAGATGCTAGGAATCGACCCTAGTATTGTAAAACATGAAATTAAAACTTATTTGAATGCCAAACCTATTCGACAAATACTTAGAGTCGTAAATCCTAGGAAGGCCCCTATTATTAAGGCAGAAGTGGAGAAGTTGCTCAATGTTGGCTTCATCTACCCGGTTCCCTTGACTGAATGGGTATCCAACCCCATTCTCATGGATAAGAAGCAAGGAACCATCCATGTATGTATGGATTTTAGGGACCTAAACAAATACTATCCTAAATATCATTTCCTCACTCCTTTCATTGATCATATTATTGATGAGTGTGCGGGAAGAGAAGTATTTTCTTTTATGGATGAATTTTCAGGTTATAATCAAATTCAAATTAAACTCAAGGATCAACACAAGACAGCGTTTATTTTTCCTTGGAGTACCTTTGCATACCATAAAATTCCTTTTGGTATTAAAAACATCGGAGCAACCTTCCAACGCACCATGAACTTCATATTTCACGATCTTAATCACATTTTCGAAGCCTATTTAGATGATCTTGTTGCTCACTCTCAAAATAGGGTTGATCATTTGACTCACCTTTGACTTGTATTTGAGATATGTCGCTATTATCGCATTCGGTTGAACCCTCACAAATGCATCTTTTGTGTTAGGTCTGGCTTCCTTTTGGGCTTCATAGTTTATGAGCATAGAATCATCATGGATCCTATGAAGTTTGAGGCAATAATTTGATTTCCTCCCCTACGTAATATTCGACAACTTCAGGGTTTACAAGGAAAGGATAACTTCCTGCATCATTTTGTAGTGAACTATGATAGTACAAATAAGGGTTTCATGCATCTTTTGAAGAAGTATAATCCATTCATATGGGATGAGCGAGCACAATAATCCTTCGATTCTCTTAATAAATCCTTGGTATCGACACCTTTGTTGAATCCCCTGGACTACACTAGAGGATTTTTTCTTTATATTTATGCCTCTGATGTAACAAATTGTATGGTTCTATTTAATAAGGAGGATGAGATCCATGAGCATGTAAAAATCTAATTGGTCCCGAGCTTAAGTATTCTCATGTATAGAAGCTAACCTTAGCAACCGTGCACGTGGTTCAATGATTATGTCATTATATCTTACTATGCAAGAATACCGTAGTTGCAGATATCAATCCATTTCAATACATCCTTACATGATGTATCATAAGGAGGAAGTACAATAAATGGATTGTGATTCTACAAGAATTTGATCTTGATTTTTCTTTAGCAAAATCCAAGAGGTCGCTAGTCCTTGTGGAACTAATGTGAGACATCCCTAGGAAGGATGAGGATGTTTTTCATGATGATTCATTTGTGGATGAACACATATTCCTTATCTCATCTTGGGAACCTTGGTAAGGAGATATTTTAATCTACCTTCAAACCCTAAAGCTTCCCCAACATCTTTCGAGAGACGATCAATGAAATATACGCCATCAGGCAAAAAACTACCTCATTATCGGTGATATGTTATATCATCAAGGGGTGAATGATATTTTGTGTCATGGTTTGGCTCGCGAAGAGGATGAACCTTTTCTCAATGAATACCACAGTGGCATGTGGTGGTCACTTATTTGGGCTTGTGACAACCCAAAAGATATTATGAGCTAGTTATCTTTGGCTATCATTTTTTAAATATTGCATTGAAATGGTCAAGAAGTGTCACCCTTGCTAGGTGTTTGCTCATAAGAGGCACTTGGACCCTACCCCTTTGCACCCAGTAATTACCATTGGTCCCTTCACTAAGTGGTGGGTGGATTTCATGAACTACAACCCAGCCTTGGCTAGGGGGAATCATCACATTATTATGCCAATGGATTATTTTACTAAATGGTATGAGGCCATTACTATTGTTAAATTCAATGGTGAGACTGCATCATTTTTCGTGTTCAATCAGATTATAGCTTAGTTTGTAATATTTAAGGATATTCTCACTTTTCATGGAAGTCACTTCCAGAATGAAATGATGAAAAATTTAACATCTAGATTGGGTTTCAAACATGAACATTTGTCACTGTACTATCCCTAGAAAAATGGACAAGTAGAGGTCATGAATAAATCCCTCAAGTCCATTTTTCAAAAGACTGTCATGAAGAGTAAATCCAACTGGCATATGATTATTTACCCTGCACTATAGGAATGTTGAACCATGGTAAATACTTCCACCAATTTATAATCATTTCAGTTAGTTCATGGAGTGGAGTCAATCCTTCCTATAGAATGTGAAATCCCTTCTCTCAATTTGGAAATAGAGCTCCTATCTGACACGCCCGATCTTGAAGAACACCTTGTACACCTAGAGAAGATCGATCAGAAGCATCGAGATGCCACTTAATCCATCGAGGAAAATAAATGACGTGTTAAGGTCCAATATGATAAGTCTTTCCATCACCGACTATAAACTGAGGGTGACTTGGTCCTTCTCTATGACAAAGATAAAGTACCATTGGGGATAGGAAAGTTTAATTCCATGTGGAAGTCACTTCCAAAATGAAATGATAACAAAGTTATCATATAGACTAGGTTTCAAAATGACCATTTATCACCATACTATCCCCATGAAAATGGACATGTAGAGGCCATGAATAAATCCCTCAAGTCCATTTTTCAAAAGACTGTCACGAAGAGTAAATCCAAGTGGCATGTGATGCTTTACCCTGCACTATGGACATACCAAACCATGCTAAATACTTCCATCAGTTTCTCACTATTTCAGTTAGTTCATTGGGTGGAATCAATCCTTCCTATTGAATGTGAAATCCCTTCTCTCAAGTTGGAAATAGAGCTCCTACCTGACACGATCGATCTTGAAGAATGCCTTGTACACCTAGAGCAGCTCGATGAGAAACATCGATATGCCACTTCATCCATCAAGGAAAATAAATGATGTGTTAAGGTCCAATATGATAAGTATGTCCATCCCCGACTGTACATTGAGGGTGACTTGGAAATTCTCTATGACCAAGCTAAAGAGCCATCGGAGGAAGGAAAGTTTAATTCCATGTGGCATGGTCCTTACATCGTGAGGCATTTCCTTGAAAAAGGAGCCTACAAATTAGAATATTATGAAGAGAAAGAGTTAGAGGAGCCTAGAAATGTGCTCTATATTAAACAATATTATGCTTGAGACTTCGAGCTCAAGTATGGACTTTGTATACTAATGTATGTTAGTGTATATATTTCACTTTTTATTCTTTTGTGTCACCGACTTTATTATTGGGTTTTCTTTTGTTTGGAATATTTCAATAGAGTCGTCGGTGTTCTTAGGATTCACAGATGGTTCCATTATTCATACTCAGAACATGGCTTCCACTGCTTGGGTTATCTATTCATCCGAGGGAAAACTGATGTCTTCAGGTGGCGTTTTTCTAGGGACATCAACGAACAATGTGGTTGAGTATAACACCCTTATAGAGCTATTGTGTGATGCCATTTCACATGTTGTTCGATCTTTAGAAGTTCTCCTGGATTCCCAATTAGTTGTATGTCAATTGAACAACAATTACCAGGTCAGAGGTATTACACTAATCTGACGTTTACTTCGGGTATGACTTTTAAAATGAAATTTTGATTTTATTACTTACAATCATGTACCTAGAAGTTTTAATCACATATTTGATGCATATTCTAATTACATTTTATATTGGCATTTGTCACATAACTAAGGAACAAAAACATACATACATCCATACATCCATTGTAAGATATGCAAGTAAATCTAAATACCAAAATAGTGTTTTATATATATTCAAAAAATATGGTGTCATAGTACAAAATGGAGCTTGCATCCCTAGAATACATATATGGTGATACATCATATAAATACAACATCTATGCTTGAGGTCTTGGGTGTGTTTCATGATAACACACTATGGCATTTGTAAGATGCTGGAAGAACCCCACCCACGAATGAGGTACACCCACCACCTGTCACTGCATTGCCTCTGGAAGATCCTCCACATGGAACATAGGAACCCAGTGCATCAAACGAGATAAGTTTCCATGCACATTTTGAAGGACTCTCTTTGCATCCCTGCCTACCATCTTAGCTCCTTAACATGTGAATTGATGTCGTGGACATCCCTCTAGTCGTTGTGGACCTACTTCTGTGTCAAATAAATAATCCTTAATACATGATACCATACAAAAATATTTGTGTTTTTTGTTTCCCTCTATCAAATTAAAAAAAAAAACACAAAAAAATGAAATATAAAAAATCAATGCTCACTGATCTCTCCAAAGGTCGATCTTGATGGAAATGGTATATCTCGGTCACCTCGGTAGTCTATCTCCTCATAGGGGTAGTCATCAATCATGGTGATCTATTATCACCACCAATGGAAGAACTCATCATTGTAGGGGTTTGGCACCCTACCACCTCCTAGCCACCGCATCACCTCGGTCCACTGTGACATGGTTGGATCATGTAGATCATTTGGATCATGTAGATATGTAACTCTCTCAAAGAAAAAACTACACACTATTGATGCGAACCCGAATTTCCTCATCCTACCGAGCTTGCAATCTGTCAACTAGCTCTTCATATTTTTCAGTAGTGGCATGCACCAATCGTAAACTATGGATATAAAACACTCCAAAGAATATAACATGAGCGGACTTTATGCTTGATGCAGTGAGTATGATCCTAATATACAATGTACATGTGAGTAATAGGATGACGATCTTCGGACTCTAGTTCTCAGTCTCCCTAATAGGGAGTTAACTTCCCACTTTCTTTGTACCTGCAATGAAGTAGGAGGTGATGTACTCATCCATAGTCCACCCACCTCCAGCCCCTTGGGATTTTGGATTCACCACCTCAACCTGGTGATACAATCCTATTATGAAATAGATATCATCCACTTCGATCCTCAATGGTTTCCCATCAAGGTTGAATGCCTTGGTCTATGGATCCCAATAGTTTATCAATATTTGGAGCAACCTCACTTGGGCCCTCATACCTTTTATGGACCAAAAATTATAGAGCCCAAATATCTGCAAAGTATGTTGGGCCCTTACATCTCTTTCTACTATAGCATCAACCTCTTCAGACTCCCTTTCCCTCCATTCAATCACCATCCTGCAAAGGAAACACCAATTTTTGAGTTAATTTCTTCAAAAAACTTACTCATGGAGTTTTACGTGGGCTACCCTTATGAAAATTACATATAGGGCATCTGTTATTGGATAAATCAGTGAATGCAGACATAAACTAATCTCCCTCGATCCACCTGGATATAGAACAAAACAAGACAAGACATGACGCTTTCCCTAAGTTGCTATCATTGAATTTACTATCAAAGAAGGAATGGATGACATACCTTAATATATCGCTTCCTTATATCTATGGTGTCCCTGCTTCACTTTGATGCTCTTGTGAGATCAAATCTGCAATAACACAAACCAACCAAAGTGAAAGAAAGAATATTAGATTCAATGAAAACCTATGCATATTATCAAGTAATTATGCAATAAAATAAAGATAATTCTATGGGAAAAAAACATACCATTGTATTATATTAGATAATAGGAAGAGATATTACAATCGGATGCCTTGATGTCATAAGGTTCCTTCCAATAGTTCCTTGCTTCCCACACACTTCTTGCTCCAATGGATTCTCAGACTGTGTATCTGATAGCTACTCACAATCTATATTAACAAAGCAAAGCTCAAAGCCAACACAAATTTCCCAAGCTCAATCCAACTACTTTCTCCATGAGAGCTCCTCTAATTTTATAAGTTGAAGAGGATAAGGTGAAGAGGTTAGGATTATCCCACTAAATCATGAAAGCGAGTAAGATCCAAACCATTTGGAGGCCACCTCACCATAGAATATTCTCCTTATAGAATCATCGAGAAGACGCTCATTTTTTCCATGTATGAAGGTCGTCGCACCCTAGCTATAGTGCATTCTATGGAAACTAGGCATTTTCGTACCCTGTGTATATAGAAGCCTACGGAAATCCTCCTTAATATGGTTTTTACAAAGGAAAATACAACTTCTTCTCTAAGGGAAAGTTCTTCTCCCTTCTTTCTTCAGGAATTCAGGCCACTGACCCCTCTAAAGGAAACAGATAGGTTTACATCATTAATGGTCATAAGGGTGAAAAAAATAATGTGTAATAGAGAGCCCCCCAAAGTATGAATTAGAATAGAGTGATATCTGAAATACTTTGTCGAGTGTGTGTAGGGAACAAGAAACATGTCGGTCAGAAACCTGCCAACAAACAAGGAAATACAATACAATAATATTTCATCACTGAGGTAGGAATTCCCATACTCAGAGTACAAATGAATCAAATCATAAATTCCAACATGTGAAGATCCATGTCAAGTAATACAGGTCATAGCCACCAAAAATACACTGTTTATCCATGGCATTATGACTCAAATCTGAACATAGCCATCAAAAATACACTGTGGATCTATGTGTTAAAGACTCAAATTTGAACATATCCACGAGACATACAATGTGGATCTATGCAACAGTACAAACTTAATATACTCCAACACAACCTGAATCTACGAGAAAAGATTCAAGGTCTTCATATCCACCACTCTATAGTACAAATATAACCATGCGAATACATGTGATGAAGTCGAACATGGTAGAAACCACTTGATTATCGATCATTAGTGAATACCGTTAACAAGTGTGAGGGAAATCACCAATAATGTCAATGACTCCCAAGGTACACTAATACAATCCAACGAATGTGAATCAATGAGTTGAGGTTGAACACTTGGTGGAATCTCCCGATCAGGGGTCAATAACGAAAAACCACTATCGAAAGTGAGGAAACCTGCCATTGAGGCATGCAAGTTCCAAGGTACCAATTAGTTTCTAAGTCTAATTCCTAGATAATGAGTTGAAGTCGACAGGAAAAGACTCATCACAGGAGGGCCTTAATGTATCCCCCATCAATGACACAAAATGGGTAACAATATTTGAAGTAGATAAGAGTAACCAATAACTCAGGACTGGCTTAGGGATGGCCGATGCAATAGAAGGATTAAGGACCGCAGAAATGGCCGATGCAATAGAATGATTTCCGGTTTAGACTTCTTTTGAACATATTTACGACATGACAACTGTCTTCGAAACACTAACTCAACAACAGGGATCACAGACCAAGTTGTAATCTTATAAAGGAGTATGATCAAGAGACAAATGGATTTTCCAACCTAGACACAAGGCAAGTGAAAGGGTGTCATGTTCAAAAGTGACTCTTCCGTGGAATACAAGTTTAGGCAAATTTCTTTCCGAATTTTTCCCCCACCATTTCTGGCGAATACCTCTTTATTTTTACACAAGCTTAAGGAGGATAACATATGCTTGAATTGTAATCTCATCCTTCGGATGAGTCCTTCAGAGTATGTTTAATGAACCCTAGAAAAGAGTGGTTCGGTCCCATATGGGTCTTTCGATGCTTGTTTAACGAGTCCAAAGATAGAAAAATCAAGGGTTTTTCATGTTTAGAGAGTCTGAAAAACACTTAAAGAAAACTCTCTCAGTTTCTTTTTCGTAAAGTAGTCTAATGAGACCGAAAAAGAGATAAAATATCACCCAACAAACATTTTCTTCAAATACTTTAACGAGCGTGGAAAGAACAAGGTCGCTCAACAATCTTTTCATGCTTAGAGAGTCTAAAAAGAGCATAAAGGAAACTCCAGGGGGTTCCTTTTTCGTATAACCATTACGAGTCTAAAAAAGTGATAAAAGTATACTCGATTACATTCTCACATATTTACGAGCACGAGAAATAATAAAGACTAAGATCAGTAACTTATTCTCCTGTATTTACGAGCACGAGAAAGAACAAAGACTAAGCTCGGTAACTTATTCTCATGTATTTACGAGCATGAGAAAGAACAAAGACTAAGCTCGGGATTGTTTTCATTTTTACACAATCTTTAAAACAAAACAAAACTATGCTTTGGATAGATTTTATTTTTTCACAAGCTTAAAACTAAACAAAACTATGCTTGGACTTGGTTTCATTTTTACACAAGCTTGAAATAGAGGAAACTATGCTTGAGGTAGTTGGTTTCATTTTTACACAAGATTGAACCATAGAAAACTATGCTTGTGACTTCCCAATGCATGGTTGGTACCTAGCCCCCAGCTTAAGAAGCTAGTGGCTCAACTTCAGCATGAAGTCCAAAGGCTGGAAGAAAACTCCCCCCAAGCTTTGTTTCATCTAACTGCAAAGGTGAATGAAAAGAAGCTTCAAATACTAGACGAAGGACTTGACTCGAAATAAAGGGAGGGAAGTTGTTTCATTTTTTTGACGAGCTTGACACAGGATAAGAACTATGCTCGAGAGTCTAGGTGTAATCCCTAGACCGTTGTTTCATTTTTTAACGAGCTTGACACAAAAACAAGAACTATGCTCGTAAGCTTTGTTTCATTTTTTAACGAGGTTTCCATAGAGAAGAAAAACTATCCTCGTAACTAGTTTCATTTTTTAACGATCTTGAAAGAAGAAAACCATGCTAAAAAATCTCCCCTTAATCACAAATTCCAAGAGGACAATGCTCTGGAAGGACACCATGTCAAGGGACAAAACTCGGTCATGGGTTCCAAGAGATCTTCACTGGATGGAAGAAACACACTCTGGAAGGAACACATGTCGAGGGTTTTGATAGGGGGGAGGAGATCAAGCTCTAAATACCCTATCAAAGAGATAACCATGTCAACTATTGGATTTAGGTCATAGGAGACTGAGCTTATAGTGAGAGGCTCATCTTCATCGGTAGCTGAAGACATGAGAGACAATGCCACATAATTAACCTATAGCAAGGGTGACACCGACTGCATATAAGAATCGTTTAGGGAGGTCGTTGAGGTCAATTCAGGACCAAAAAATGAAAGTTGATAAATGGTCACAATTATTCCATCGTGAGGGAAAGATATCACACGAAAAAGAGTGGACACAATAGCTTTCATGGCATAGACATAATCTCACCCAAGGAGTGAAGAAAAATCCAAGGGGTCTTGGACTACCATGACATCAATAAAGACAATTTTCCCTCCCAAAGTTATAGGAAACTGAGGAAGGGTCCCTAAAGGTTGATTGGTTCCTCTGTTAAAAGCTAATAGATTCTGTGTAACCGACGCAAGCTGAGGACAACCCAAATCTTGCCAAGAAAAAGAGGACAAAATACTAATAGACGCACCTTCATTTTATCAGTGTATGAGGAATGTTCCGACCACAAACCTGCACTGTGATCTGGAAAGGAATGTGAGAGGGAAGACGAGGTCCAGTTATCACACCCCAATCAAAACGGATGGCCTCGTTACATGGAGGGGGTTTCACGGGAGAAGGAGGAATACCCCCTGGCATGGTAGAGTCTGTATCAACGAGAAAAATGTGGGTAGTATCGGGTTTACTCTCAAGAGGGAGAGTAGGATCAACTGATAATAACATCAAAATGACCACTTGGGTTTCATTATCCAAGGGGAGAATGGGGTCGATGGGTGGAAACAGATCGACCACTTGGGTTTCACTCTCTAACGGGAGAGTGGAATCGACCGAGGATGGGATTGGATCGACCACTTGGGTTTCACTCTCTAACGGGAGAGTGGGGTCGACCAAGGATGGGATTGGATCGACCACTTTGTTAACTGATTCAACTAAGAACGTGACCATATTGACGACATGATCATCTGGACTGACCGATGAAGGGACTGGATTGATCATTCCATCAACTACAGGTCGTTCGAGAGTAAGCTTGTGATAAGCAGCTAGAAGTTGAGGATGTGAAATAGTCATGTCTTCTAGGAATTTTGAGGCTTCTTCCATATGAGGCAAAAGATTATTTAGATGACTCCCTGCATATCATACATTGGAACTTGGCTCTACTTTTCTTCTTCCCAATAGGATCTTGACTAGTTGATGGAAGGTCATTAGCATGTTATTTAGAGGCTGACGACATGGGCTGGTGAGGGTGTGTAGACCATGATTCTATAACCTTAGATAGACCAGGGAAATCCCTAAGAAGATGGCTACCCTTCCAAAGCCTGCAAGGGTACTTGGGCTTAAAGGTAGTTTGGGTGTTTTTGGCATCATCAATAGTCCCAGCACAATCAACAGTAACTGGTTTCTTTCCAACATGTCTGACAGTGGTTGGAAGTTTGGACCCTTTCTTATTTTTCTTCTTCTTATTCTTCTTTTTCTTCTTCTTCTAATCCATCGAGTTACTAGCTTCAGATCTTTCACTCGGCGAAGAAGATGAAATGAAAGAATACCTTGCAAGTGAAGAAGGCGAGGAAGATATTACTGGTGAAGATGGTGAAGGATCAACATGAGGTTGATGTTCTTGGGGGGAAGTTCTTATGATCGAAGCACTTACTGCATTCGGTATTACCTGAGTGGAAAACAACCACACCGGCAATCCAATTGTGAGACTTGGAAGGCTCAAATTAACGATATGAGGAGGACCAATGTTTCCATAAGAAGGAAAAACAAAAGGTTCCCCTGGAGCAGGGATTCCTTCATTGGTCATTTTGAGAACTAATGCCATTAAAATAAATATCCAATCTAGAGTCCACTAGGAAAAACAAACAGCACATGCTAAAAATCTAGTCAATCTAGAGTCCACTAGGAAAACAAACAAACTTACGCTAAAAATCTAGTAAGCAAGCAAGCAAACAAAACCTTCTCACAATGAGCTCACTAGTTGGTGATGAAATCCAACGTCGTGGGAAAAAAGTAAGAAGTGGCTCAGATAGAGAGGGTGGAAAAGTTAGTTTGACGACCTGATTAACGAACTTACACTCTAGTGCAAGCTCCCACACATAAACATGGGTATACCCTCCAAGGAGCCCGAGTGAGTTTGGCCAACGTCGATTCCTGGTACGGTGAAGACTTGCCCCTCCATAGTCACCTTATGTAAAGACCCTAAAGCAATAGGCCACTAAGGTTACCAATTAATATAGTGATGCCTAGGGAAACATTCGACAGCCCTATCCATGCACAAAGGTAGGGCATCTAGCCCGAAATCAACTCGAAAGGCTTCCATTCATCATTGTGGGTATACCATTCAAGTGACCCCCATAATACGCTCAATCTCTACATTAAGACCAACAAAGAAGGGTGAGTAACTATGTCGGTCTCAATGCAACCTCGTGATTGACCCTTGTGTTAGAAGGGCTTCTCAGGACAAAATGTAATAAGTGGATTTCACCGCTCCCTAACACAAGATTCTATGTTTGTTTGCATCTTTGGAAAGTTATCTTTCACACCTATTCCAAATCCCTACAAGTAATCTAATGTAGGTTTGCTACCAGAAAATATAAAAATGTCTAATCAATTTTTATAAGCACTTGATTTTTAAGGCTATTTTTACTCAAGAGGAAAATGGCGTGGACAATATGGTGTTTTGACCAACTCGAAAGTTATGCAAAGAGATGAAGATGCAATCTTTTCATTTCAATGAAAGCTATGCTACGAGAAGGAGAAAACATTTTATCATTCCCACATGTATAATGTCCCAAAATTTTACTAAGCTCATCAATATCAATATCTTCAAGAAATGAGACAAGGAGACTTTACACCAATACACGATTCATGCCCCTCCCCCCCCAACCATGAGGGGGAAAAATTGTCAGAGTTCGAGACCAAAAAATGCGAAGAATCATGCAATTTCACTACTTCAAATGAAAAGATGCCCCCAAACTAATATAACGCAAGAAAAAATATTTTTTCTTTCAAAAAGACACTAAAATAAAGAGCGATTTTCCTCAAAACAAAAACAAACCCAAACTAAATTTCTCTTTCAACACGAATTATTCAGAAAAAAAGAAATGTTCTTTAACTAAACAATTCTAAAGAAAAACAATGCTTTGTAATCGAAAGACACTCAAAGCAAGAGACCAAATCTTTCAAAAGAAAAAAAAGAAAAGATGGCTAAATCCAGTTTCAAATATGTCAAGCATATGGTAAACATATCATAATCAAACCCAAAAATTCACCCCAAAACCAAAGCCAAGGTCTGGGTAAGAACAAAACCATCAAAAATCAAAATTTTCACAATTTTCGTAGGCTATAGACTAACACAGTGTGGAAATCCCTTATTTCCGCAGGCCAAATATGGGTAGGGTGCGGAGTTTCCATACTGGTCTAAACCGGTAGGGTGTGGAAATCCTAAGTCGTCATGTTGTCCCTCAAAGCAAGGTGCAGAAATCAAACAAAAAATGGAAAAAAATAAAATTAAGAAAGTTTTCCAGTGAAGTTTAGCAGTGAGAGAGTCAAGTTGGATCTCTCAGTGACTCAGAAAATAGAAAACAAGAAAACAAAGCAAGAAAGCAATACAGACTAGGAAAACAATCTGTTCCCCAGTGGAGTCGCCAATTTTGTTATTGGTTAAATCGGTGAATGCAGACATAAACTAATCTCCCTAGATCCACTTGGATCTAGAACAAAACAAGACAGGACATGGCGCTTTCCCTAAGTTTCTATCATTGAATTTACTATCAAAGAAGGAATGGATGACATACCTTAATATATCGCTTCTTTATATCTTTTTTGTCCCTTCTTCGCTCTGGTTCTCTTGTGAGATCAAATCTGCAATAACACAAACCAACCAAGTTGAAAGAAACATTAGTAGATTCAATGAAAACCTATGCATATGATCAATGAATTATGCAATAAAATAAAGATATTTTTATGGGAAAGAAGCATGCCACTGTATTATATTAGATAATAGGAAGAGAGATTACAACCGGATGCCTTGATGTTGTAAGGTTCCTTCCAACAATTCCTTGCTTCCCACACACTTCTTGCTCCAATGGATTCTAATACTGTGTATCTAATAACTACTCACAATCTATATTGACAAAGAAAATCTCAAAGCCAACACAAATTTCCCAAGCTCAATCCAACTAAATTTCTCCATGATAGCTCCTCTCCTTTTATAAGTTGAAGAGGATAAGGTGAGGAAGTTAGGATGATCCCACTAAATCATGAAAGCGAGTAAGATCCAAACCATTCAGAGGCCACCTCACTATAGAAGCTTCTCCTTCTAGAAGCATCGAGAAGACGCTCATTTTTCCCACATACGAAGGTCGTCACACCCTATCTATAGTGAAACCTGCGGAAAATAGGCATTTCCACACCCTGTGTATATAGAAGCCTGTGGAAATCCTCCTTAATAGGGTTTTTACAAAGGAAAATACAACTTCTTCTCTCAGGGAAAGTTCTTCTCCCTTCTTTCTTCAGGAATTCAGGCCACTGACCCCTCTGAAGGCAACATATAGGTTTACATCATTAATGGTCATAAGGGTGAAAAAAATAATGTGTAACAACATCATATGCATGAGAAATTTTTATCTTTCCCTCATACATGAGTTCATGTATGCAACCCGATGAATTGTAGGCCGCATACACCCTAGTTTCTAAATTATGGAATCTTATACTAAAAAATTGGACACTAAAACTAGAAATTTAACCATTGAAATGAAAGAGGATAACATGAGTACTTACTTGGTCTAGATGGTTTGGAATTTCATCGATGGTTTCTCTTGGAATCGTCGATGGAATATCGTGGGTAAAATGGCCTAAAATGCACTATGGGGGTGAAAGAACTCAAATGATATGGTAAATAACATGTTTTTAACCATTTGAAAAACATTTTCATCCAATTTCTATAGATTTTTTCCCTATCTTTCATATTTTGGAATCCAAGTGAACTAATTGAGCTGTAGAAGACCTTGTTTGAAGTGGTCTTGTCTAGGGTTGCATGTATTTATGGCACTCTTCACCCCATTCGTGCCTTCAACAGGTATTTACCATCGTTGGCATATAGGGTAGGTTTTCACCCCACTTTGCATTTTTGCATTATCTTCTGACCATGATTTGTATGCCCTAGGTATGAACCCATTTGGTAGCGACACAAAACCTTATTTCTTCTATTAGAAGTGTCTTTATTAAGTGGTAGAGACTTACCAACCCTGGGTACCCTAGTTAGAGCACTTTTATCATTTGGTTCCCATGCAGAAATTACTCCATAGGTATGGGAGTCTCTTATAGTCCCAATATGACGTTGCGTTCAAACCTCATTGATCTTACTCAATATAATTATGACCACTACATATGGGAATCCCACCGAGTCTTGGTTAAGCTCTTTTCCGACTCCCAAAAAAATGAAACGATTGTCGAGTGAACTTGCCTCTTTCACACTCATTAAATGGATTTGAAAGGATGTATATTTTGGTATAATTTTAACCCTTTTCCAGACCAAATAGACTACTTACAAAAAATGAATACTCTACTTGCCATTGGCTAGAAGAGTTCTCCTGGGTATTATTTTATACTTTTTTATGCCTAGGGGACTAAATCTATGAAAAAGGAAATTTTTGAGTTAATTTGTAATTGCAACCCATTATCCTACTTGCATTGTTGAGCCTGATGCCATATCCCTCTTTCTCATTATAATCCCTTTTTCCCAAACAATTCTCATCATTAGCCAAGCAGTTCCTTCAATATATCCTTTGCATCTTGAAATCCCTTTACCCATAGAGGAAACATCCCCATGGGTGTCAATGTCCCACATGCACTTCCATTAACTGAGAATAGGTGTGTTCCATTTCCTGGAAATAGTTTCTTACTCCTGACACGTGTTTCCTCTCATGTATCATAACATTTCTTTTCCTATGAAAAAACAAAAAATACGGACAAGAAAAGAATATTATCTCCTATCGACAGCAACTGTGTCACCTTTGAACATGGAAAAAATTCTTGAGTCTATTTTACCCAATGTTTGTGTTTAGCATGACCTTAGGAATATTAGATTGTTACTTAGAGTATACTCCTCTGACTAGTTACTCTTCTAGTCCCTATGGAAAGTTTATTGATGCCTCATGTGTCACAAAAACTTTTCAATGATAAGTGTTAAGTCTATGCTTTCTGAGTTATTCATTTGTCTCATGCTCTTGTTCAAAGGAAGTATAATATTATATCATCCATTCCTTGGAACTCATTGACATTGCATGTCGGCCATACCCTTATAAGTGAACCTCGTAATCACATGAATTTGTTGTCCTGCATTGCACCATGAGCATACTTTAATCATTGATAGGTGACCTTGAACCTAACAGATGAAATATCTCCATTGGTCGTTAACTAGGGTGTTTCACTTGTGTTCAATGACAAGAAATATATTCACACATTGGGATTCATGCAGTCTTGGATTCCATTAGACCATATTGGTGGTTTCCTTGCCTTTGTCGAGATTTTTCATTATTGGTTGCTAGTCAAAGGGTCTCTTTCATGTATTACTTGCATCTGGTGCACAAGAGAGATGCACATGGTCATTGGTTCATGAACATCCTATCCATATAAGCTCTTCCTAATAATCAATATATTTCTTTGCACCTCGCACTGGATGATGAGAGATGACTTAATTCTCTCCTTTCAATGGGTTTCCTTCCATCAACTTCATCTCATCTCTCTTGGAATTGAGATCTATAGTTTTATGAGTACCTAGAGGCTCGCAGTCATCAGTGGAAGGCTCTCCCGCCATCGACAGTTGGGAATACATTAATGTCTCCTTATTGATGGATTCTTCAAGTATTTGACCTCAACACCCTTATTCACATTTGTGGAATGTACTCAATGCCTTGACACCTACTTTCATTATTGGTGGGTTGTCTCACATTTTTTAATAGTATAACTCAATGACTGATAATCAAATGAAGCCTCATTGTGTTCGACTTCAACCTCTTTATTCACATGATGTAGACTTGCACCTTTGGAATATAGTGTAGAAGACCTCCAGTTATCAGTATCATATCTCATATATGTTGTTGTATTTCATCGGAGCAATAACTATATGACTTCAATGATCATGGAAGATCATATTGTACTCCATTGTATATATATATTTAGTTGATTTTGAGACTGGACTCCATTGTGTCTTATTCGTGATTAAGACAACCTATGGCATGTGTCCACCTTGGATTTCCTATTCATGGACATGAACGACTATTTGATATATATCCACATGGATCTGCAGTGTAATTCAGTTTGGTATCCATGTGTACAGAGTCAAGATGAATTGTAATATTCTCATGAGTAACTAGTTTTTCCATCTGGTTCCTCATTACTCCACTTCTGGAAATTATATTGTATTTCGGCCATCGTATTTGCTTCTTTGACCTCACACATTAGGGTGAATTTGTTATAGAAATGTTTTCCACAATACATGCATATTTTTTTTATGTCCTTCCATTTCCCTCTACAGACTCACATTACCCCATTTTGTTCACTCCAGAGATAAAAATACAAATTTTTATCCATATGCGTGGGTCACAATTAGACATCTCACATATATGTCGATTTCTCCATTAAAACCTATGTACATATGGTTTTGTGCTCAAAAATTAAAAATATGTTCGGTTTCCATGCCATGTCACACGATCCATGATCCTTGACCTTCCATATATTGGAAATGCTCAAACTCGAACCTTCAATTCAATTTGGAGGTGTTGGTTTCTTATCTTAGTTATACCTCTAACATGATTTGACCTAGGTTCAGGTCTACTAGGGATCCAACAAAGCCTCTAAAACTATCGACCTTCCTAGTAAACTATAAGGCAGTGCAACACATAGAGTACACTATGCAATCTCACCCGAGATAGTCTTAATGGGTGACTGCAATGCTCAAATTCTTGCAGTACAGGACTGAATGGGGATCTATGAATTGTGAGTTGTGAATTCTATCTTATTATTATAGCAATATATCGTCATTCTTATTCATGTATGTAGCGTAGTTAGATCCATTAAGTCATTCATACATCATTCTAACAACTATTTATTAATAGTAAAAGGGACACAAACATCCAATCACATAACACAGGTGTTACCATGGTTCACTCCCTCCTAGGCTACGTCCACAAAGATCTGGCTCTCAAGATATTTTATTATTGTGGTTCCAAAGCTACAGTGTCATGTGCTTTACAACTCGTCCTCAGTTGGGTCGAGATCTATTATGAGGTGGACTAGATCACACGAAGCTCCTCAACCTATGATCTAACCCTCAAGATCTACCCTTCTGACCCTCTATAGCTCAATATCTTACAAGACTGGATCTGATTGCAGTCGTGTTACAGACCAGTTACTCCTCATGTGATTAACACTCAATAATCAGACTCTCCCCCCTCCTAGACCTCCTAGGTATTTATTTATATGTGTTTTTGGCTCATCAGCCATTACATTCTCTTACCAAAACCCTAACCTAGTTAGGTCTTCTTGCATGTTTTCCTTGCACTCTTTCCTCCTCTGCATGTGTGTTTTCCTTTCGTCCATTGCTTTTCCTACCATCTATCTTTCTTTCCCATCTTCTTGCATGCATGCCTCACCTGCCTCCCTGCCAACTTTATTTCCTCCACATCATTCTTGTTCCCCAAAATGGGCTTGTGCCCAACAGGCCCCCAACAATGACATTGTGACTCATCCTGAGTCACTTTATGACTTGTGAAGCTATCACTACCTGCTTCCTGCGTTTGTTACTGTTTGTTGCAGTGCGTCATACATTTATGTTATCCGCTGGAACTATTGGTGAGCCTGACTGCTTTTTTCGGCCATAAAGGTGACCACCTACTTTGTGATAAGAGATTGTAAAATCTCTCCTCCCTCATACCGAATCTGTTCAATGCTCCTCTTAGCTGCATCACTCTCCATGACCATCTGCTCTGCCTTATTTTGCAGGGGATCCAACAGCGTATGTCTTGTTGTCTTCTGTTCTTGCAGTGCTTTCTCTTCCAACTGCAGAGCATTCATTTCGTTGGCAATCCTGATCTTCTCCAACAGTGACACTATTTTTTCTCGTTGCTTCACCTCCTCCATTGTTGTGTGGAGTTTGTTTTTCTTTTCTTGTAGTTCTTGGAGGCTTCCAGCCTCTAGGAGGTGAGTCCACAATTGCGCACTCTTTTCTAACATATCAATGACTGTTTGTATGCTTCAGCCAATGTCCTTAGCAATTGGTGTTTCCTCGTGTTCTCGCTGTGCTCTGACTTTTGGGGGAGTATTAGATGTGACACACTCCTCTAGCTCTTTAATTTTCTCTTTATATTGTTGTATAGTCTTCTCTATCCTTCGTAGCTTCTCTTCCAAATACATTGCATCCTCATTTGTGTTATCAGGGATGGATTGAAATAGTAGGTGGATCTGAGTCTCCATCTCCTCCACTTTTTGTTGTGCTCTCTCTTTCTGTTTCACTTATAGGTTTAGAGCTTCCTTCATTGTGATGTTTTCTGCCTGGGCTACCTGTATATTCATCGCGTCTTCTCTTTCTTTAGACTGAATCTCCTGCACAACACTTACCTGAAGTTTATACAGTTCCTTTGTTGGAATATTGGCCAATGCCACGTCCAACACTTCAATGTCCTTTAGGGGTTTTTGTGTTGTCTCTTCATCAATAAATATCATCGCGAGTGTGATGATGAAATTGGTGCTCTCCTACGCTACAAATTTCACTATTTCATACACTGGCACTCCTTCCTTAGCCTGCATGGGTGTTTCTTTTGGCGCCTATATTGCCCTGATCCTTAGCTTCTCCAACGTAGTTTTTACTTCTTGCACTTGATCTGCAATCAAAGCCTTGTGCTTCTCCTCATTCTCCCACACCTCAGCTAGTGTTTCCTCGACTGTTGTTGCCACTAACTCCACATCATCCGGGGTTAGTGATATATGGCACCTTGGTTTGTGGGTCTTCGCCTTCTTTCAGCTGCCACCGATTTTCTCCCCTAACGGCTTCTCTTGGGTGTCTGATGGCTCAGGACTAGTGGGCCTCTAAGTATCTCTAGCAGTGGTTGGCCATGTTTCTTCTGCCTCGGGAATATTCTGGGTCCCTGTCTCTGGTTCTTCCTCCTCATAGATCTCATGTGTCCCTATGCCTATTTCTTCTGCACGCACTTCTTCCGTTGAATGTGTTGGTGGTTGTTCTTCATGTGGTGGATCCCATGTAGGGCCCCTTGGTGGTTTGTTATGTGTTCTAGGTTTCTTCTTGGTTGGGGTGCTTCCCCCCTCTTGACCTTGCATACTCCTCTTTTTGGTTTTGGCAACGTTGGTTCCTATTTGGTTCTTTTTTTTTTGGTTCTTACGGCACGGTAACTTTCAAGTAGTGGGTAGTCGACTGTCCTTGTACAGCTTCAGTTGAATCCCATTGATCATGCCCCTCAATTGTTTTCCTTCCAAATCCTTCAACTGTATAACTCCTCCAACTGTGAGAGTCTTGACCTCATATGGTCCCAACCAATGCATTCTGAACTTTCCTGGATGTTGAAAAAACTTGTTGTCATACAGTAGGACTAGGTCTCCTTCCTTGAAAGTTTTTATTTTGATATGTCGGTCATGCCAAGATTGGTCCCTTGATTTCTGTAATTCTTGGTGAAAGCCTGCTAGAATTTTATCTTCTTCCATGCTCATCAACTAACTTAACCTTTCGTGTACTGCGCCTCACTCTGTCATGTTTGTAATTTTTGCGACACACAGACTTGGTACCAAGAATTCTAATGGCACTACTGCTTCTTGTCCATGCACCAATCTAAATGGTGTCTTCCCTGTCAACTTCTTATAAGTAGTTCTATATGCCCATAGTACCACTGGTATCTTTGAATCCTAGTCGTCCCTATTGACATTGCAAATATTGGTTAGGGCATTCTCTAGAATCTTGTTGAAGGCTTCCACTATTCCATTTGCATCATGGTGGTATGGCATATTTTTCTAATGGTAGACCTAGAATTCTTCAGTCAGAGCTCTGATGGTGCTATTGATAAAGTGAGTTCCTTGGTCACTCAACATAATCCTTAGGCATCCAAATCTGTTGATCACATGTTCAAAAAGGAAGTGTGTTGTTGTCTTTGCGTTGCAATCTTTAACTAGTGCTTCCTCTACCCATCTTGAGATTTATTTTGTCGCAATGATGATATATCGTGCACCTGACCTTCTTGCGGGTGGGTGAATTGGTCCAACAAAATTGATAGCCCATTTGTCAAACACTTGTAGCATTAAATGTGGGTGTAAGGGCATCTCATCCTGCATATTTGGTTTTCCAACCCTCTAAAAAACGTTGCATTGTTGGCAGTATTCCTTTGCATCTCGATGAATATTTGGCCACCATAATCCTGCATGCAGTACCTTCTGTGTGGAATATTTTCTTGCATAGTGTCCTCCATCTATTCCTTCATGGGCTTCTACCAATATCCTAGGACTTTCGTGTTCTAGCACGCACCTTCTCAAGATGTTGTCTTCCCCCATTTTATATAATTCTCCTGCAATCAACTGGTAGTCAACTACTCTAACAACCAGATTCTTCCTCTGCGCGGTGTTAAGTTCATGTGGCGCATTCCCTATACTTAAATACTCAATAATGTCATCAAAATAATCATCTACGACCTGGACTGAAAATATCTGTGCTTCAGGGAAGGTGTCCTCTAAGTTTGTAGGATCCTTGCCATTGGTGACCCTTGAAGTGTGATCAGGTCTTGCGTTCAACTTCCCTGGTTTAAATATGACTTCAAAGTCAAGTTCTTGAAACAACACTAACCATCGACATATTCTGCCCCCCAACATTGGTTTGTTGACTAGGTACTTAAGAGATGAATGATCTATGAAAATATTAAAATGTTTTCCAAGTAGGTAATGCCTAAACTTTTGAAGTGCATACACCATTGCCAGAATTTCTTGCTATGTAGTGTTGTAATTATGCTCAAAGACTGACAATTTTCTACTTGCAAATGCTATGGGATGGTCCAAATCCCATGCTCCTAGTTGTACCATAATAGCTCCCAGGGCTATGGTTGATGCATATACATGCGCATGGAATGTCTTCTCCCAATATAGAAATACAAATATGGGTGTTGTGACCATATTCTCCTTCAAGGTGTCCAACCCTTGCTAACAGTTCTCATTCCACTAGAATTTAGTATCCTTCTTGAGCAGTTTATCCATCCACGCAGTGATCTTCACATACCCCTTTATAAAAAAATTGTAATAACCTGTATGTCCCAATGTGGCTCGCAACTGGCTCACTAATTTTAGTGGTGGTAAGTTCACAATTACTGCAATATTTGTAGGATCCATGATCAAACCTTGTCTGCATACTATGTGACCCAATAGAATTCTGAAGGGCATTCCAAATATACATTTCTTAATGTCCAAGGATATTTGGCATTGTCTGCATCTTTCCAACATCATCCTTAACACCTTTTCATGATATTTCATCAGGATTTAAATTGCCCAATCATCCAAATATACCTCTAAAAATTGATGGATGAATTCTTTGAAGGAATCAATGACTACTCTAGAAAAAATTGTTGGTGCATTCTTCAGTCCAAAAGGAATGACTATGTATTGGTAGGATGCCCATTTGTTTTCAAAGGTAGTCTTGTACCAATCTTCTAGTGTTATCTTGATTTGGTGGTAGCCTGAGAATCCATCAGTGAATGAGTATTCTTCCCGACCTCCCACATTTTCTAGGACTTCATCTGTAAAGGGTGTAGGGAAGGGGTCGTGTAGGCAAGCATCATTGAGATTTATTATATATACATAGATTCTTATGCCTCCTTGCTTCTTCTCTTGAAATACCATGGGGCTTATCCATTCTAATTCTTCTACTGGTTCTATGATTCATGCTTCCATTATTTTGTCAATTTTAGCTCTTACTTTTTGCTTCTATATGGGGTTCAATATGTAAGGCCTTTGTATGATAGGTCTTGCCTCCAGTTTGAAAGGGATATTTATCTCTCCAAGTTCTTCTGCAATACCTTTCATTTCTGTGAATTTTGTTGGGAACAGGTCATTGTACTCACATAGTAACTCAGTTATCCTTTCCATTGTTTGTGCATCCCAGTAGTCTCCAATTTTAGCCATTTTTGGATTCTCAACTGTCCCAATGTTGAATTTCTTCACCTTGATCGGTGAAGCAATTAATTCTGATTCTAGAGGTGGACCTTCCACTTCTCTTTCGCCTTCAACTTCCTCAATTTGAATATCACGTGAATCATCTTCAGCTGGTATTTCTTCCTGCACATGGTAGCATGACAACAGTTCTTTCATTGTTTGTATGTTATGTTTTTGTTCTTCTATTCTGAGTTCAACTTCTGGGTCCTTAATGAATATCACCCCTCTTATTTGTGTAAGTGTTACATCTATATTAGGGTTCTCATGCTCAAATGAGAAAGTGACTGTAAAGTTCTGTTGTAGTATTGTCCAGCTCTTAGTTCCTCTCCGCAATTCCTGGTCTATATACCAGTTTGTTGGGATGCCCTCTAATGTGTGTACAAAATGATGAGGCCATTCCTCTAGGGGTGTCGTTTTCCACAACGCTCTACACTTCTTCAAGTGTTCCATTGGTGCCCCTGTCCATCATGTTTCTATTGTTAGTTGCTTCTTTGTTCTGCGCCAAAGCGAATGCGCAGTAACCACTTACATTGGTACCAATCCTTGATTGTTTCTTTGTGTGCACCCCACCATATTGCAGGTGTATCCTTAAGTGTGATGTCAAGAGATAACAATATTTGGATTTCTGATACTTCCTCCTCATATCTCGTTAGGAATTCTTCCAAGTCATTTATTCCATGGAAACTTGGAGGTTCTCTCATTTCTATCCCAACCGACCTTACTGCATGGTATATTCATTCACATCTTCTGGTTGAGACCTCATGTAGGCATTTCTACCAATTCTCCAGACATGTGTCTAAGTCAAAAGCACATGACGTTATATTTCTCCAGCTAAGTATACCATCGGTAGTTGGATTAATGTAATCTTCGACGTGTGCGGTGGTCTGGTACAACTGGTTAATTTCTTCCAGATCTAACATGTTGGTTCCACAAATATTTCATCTTTAGATGGATCTAGGGGCACAATAACCTTGTATTCTCCTAAATCAAATGTCATCTTCCTGGTATTCAGGTTGATTATAACCTAATTTTCAAATGCCCAATCTAATCCCAGTAATGCCAGATATGGTGTTGTGTCGTCCACGATTTCAATCACTTCGAAGTCTACCTTAGTGCGTTCTCCATCCAGATCTATTGTCACTCCTTTCAGCCTTTCTATTGTTAGAAATTTGTGTTGGTTTTCTAACTTCATTTCGACTGGTAAGTAGCCTAAGGTAGGTTCTCCCATGCACTGCCATGTATTTTTGGGTAACACATTCACTTCATATCCCAGATCTAATATCACATCGCCCATGTTAAAATCTCTGATGTTGGCATTCAATGAAAAATCTTTATTGGTTCTCCTTCTAGTATGGAGGTGATTGACTGTCCTCTGTTCTAAATTTCCCTCAGATTTTGTGGTACATTTATCTAACAGGTTCTGTAATATTATAACAGATGATGGATCCTTAAATAACTGAATACAAGATTTCAAGAAAGTTTTAATACAACTTACTTGGTTTCCCGATTGGACTTCACTGGTATGGTCCAATGATGACGGAATTTCATACATGGGGACATCTTGGGTATGTCGCGTGGTAGATGTAAACACAATATTCTTCTTGAGAAATTCTTGTCTGGCCTCCTTAAAGGTCTCCTTTTCCTTTCCTGCATCAAATCGCTTGGGTGGCTCGGTATTCTTCTTAATCCACTGGTGTTGTACTGGTTTATGTTTAACTGCATCATCCTCTATTTTACAACCTTCATGCATCACTATGTTGATGTTCCTGTCATCTTCTCTAGATTCTGTAGAGATCCACTATACATTTTGATTATTCTGATTTTTTTTTTCTATATCTTCCCCAACAGTGTTGTGAAATCATCTATATCGTGATCTACTACGCGACAATACATGCATGTCGCAAGTGGTAGTCAACATTCTCTTGCATAATTCCCTGCCTGTTAGTAGTTATGGCACACTATTGGACCTCTTCCACATCCAGAGCCTCCTCTTCCTTGTCCTCATCCTATGTACCCAGCACGATCTCCGCCTAGTGTATTGTATTGAGGTACATGATTATACTGTGGTTTTGTAGTGTTATATTGTAGTTGTGTGTTGTTATACTATTGTGACACGGTATTATACTACGGTGGTGCCTGATTAAATTGAGGTGTAGTTTTCCCTATCATCATTTCGTCTTGCACCCTGTATGTTTATGACGTCCTTTCCCTCATCAGATCCATTGTTTTGTATTCTTTGTCATCGTTCCCTACTGACTTGCAAAAAGTGAAGTATGCATTATTTTCTATTGTCTCGTATTTATGCATCATAGGACAATGATATGGATCATGCTCGTGCATCTTGCAAATTTCACACCAGGGTCCTCCTATCGGCAATAGATTTGGCATCCCTGTTGCCATATACTACACGAATGTTGGACATTCGTTCTTATGGTGCCCTTATGTTCTACATGTGGTACATCAAAATACTTTGTTCTTTTCCTTTCCCTTATTCTAATTAAGTTGAAAGGTAAGATTCTTTAGATCCTCCTTCAACTCCTCTATAGCTGGATCTCTCTTGTGGTGTTGATTCTCCTCCATTTGCAAGGCTACCTGTAGAGCCTTTGCTTGATATTGGAATTTATGTTGTGTGAGTGGGTATTTCAGGTATGGTAATAGATAATTCACAAACAGATGCCTATGTTGCATGTCTGTTATCGCATATCTCAATTTCCCTTTCAAACATTTAAATTGTTGTTCAATTTCCTGAATAGATTCTCCTGGTTTCTATCGAATTTCTATCATCTCGATCATGTATTAATCCTCTTAGATCAGCTTCTAGAACTCATTAATCAGTAATTTCTTGATGTCTGTCAGTGTCCTTGTCATCCAAGGTGGACTTTTTATGTCTAGACTCATGTACCAATCTAGTGTGCGATATCTTAGTGTGATAGCTAGTTTCACAAGTTTAGTTTGTTCATTAGTGATATTTTTTTCTTCCCAGATATTTGCACAAATAAACAAGTGTTTCTCAAGGTATTTTGTTGTCTCTCCTCAAAATTCTAGTAACTGAATGGTGGGATCATGTCCTGCCATCCTAAATGTTGAACTACTACCTCTGTGCAGTGTATATACTTGACTAATGCTTCCTGAACTGGCTACCCTAGTTTTCATGTTGTCTTCCTTCTCCCGAAATTCGGTTGTCTAAATGGTGGTGTTCTTCTCGGTGTGTTAGTCGCACATGGGTTTATGAGTTCCACACTAAAATTAATATGGATAAGATTGGTGTCTTTGATTCCCTCCCTTGGGCCTCTCATCTTCCTCTCATATTTTGTGCTCAAGATTTCCTCAATCTTCTCCATAGCTTGAAGATCCTCTACCTCATATTCATTACTTTCCAAGCCTTCTCTTGCGGCTATGGCTCTCTTCTTGGTGTTCACCTTGTATTGGTAGGGTACTCCATTGCGTTTCCTTCTATATTTCTCCATGATCCACTTGATTTGTTCATCGTCCATCATGATTGGGTCCAAGGCCTCCTCCTTCTTTCCTTTATCTCCTTCCATATCTCCTTTTCCTGTCAGTGCTTCCCCCCTTCCCCCATGCACGCAAGGAAGTTTAGTTGTCTGAATCCATTGTCATTACACCTTTGTTATAGAGAAATATCTTAATAGAAGTATACAACGATATAATATACCTTCCTCGAGGGTCTCATAGAAACTCTTGTTCTTCTGCGTTGTACGAATTCGTGGTATCTACTACAAATTTTGTTATAAAGCCTGCTACAATACTGTCGAGCCAAAAATCTACTTCGCGGTTGTAACTACACGATATGAACTGAGTTCCACTCTGACTGTCGGATCCAATTTTTTGTGTGGTTGTCTTTCAACCTCAATATCCACTCCTGTAATAAGTGTGTAAAATCACAAAAAAACACTTCATGCAGATCAGAAAACACATATTTCTCAATATATTTGTGCGGTGTTACTCTGGAGTTTCTGTTATCTTGATGCGCAAACTCTAGCTCCTTTATTTTCAACCATGTCTCTATTTCCTCCTTTGTGGGTCTCCAGGGTATAAACATTCCCTTCTATATTTTCATTCTTTTTGGCACTTCGGTCCCAAATCTGACATTCTATTAACAGTTTTTCAAGAGATCAAACATTATTTTAACAGATCTCATCCACTCAATCCTATGTTGTTCCAACCGGAAACGGAACCATTTGTTGTTTTCTTAGCTTAGTTATACCTCTAACATGATTTGACCCAGGTTCAAGTCTACTTGGGATCCAACAAAACCTCTAAAACTATCGACCCTCCTAGTAAACCATAAGGCAGTGCAATGCACAGAGTACACTGTGCAATCTCACCCAAGATAGTCTTAATAGGTGATTGCAATGCTCAAATGCTTGCAGTCTAGGACTGAATGGGGATCTGTGAATTGCGCGTTGTGAATTCTATCTGATTATTATAGCAATATACCTTCATTCGCATTCATGTATGTAGCGTAGTTACATCCATTAAGTCATTCGTACATCATTCTAACACTTGTTTATTGACAATAAAAGAGATACTCACATCCAATCACATAACATGGGTGTTATTGTGGTTCACCCCCTCCTGGGCTACATCCACAAAGATCTGGCTCTCAAGATATTTTATTATTGTGGTTCCAAAGCTACAGCGCTACATGCTTTACAACTCATACTCAGTCGGGTCAAGATCTATTATGAGACGGACTATATCACACCAGGCTCCTCAGCCTATGATCTAACCCTCAAGATATACCCTTCTGGCCCTCTAAAAATCAACATCTTACAAGAATGGAACGGATTACAGTCGTGTTACAGACCAGTTACTCCTTCTCACGTGAGTAACACTCAATAATCAGAATCTCCCCCCTCCTAGACCTCCTAGGTATTTATTTATTTGTGTTTTTGGTTCATCATCCATTACATTATCTTACCAAAACCCTAACCTAGTTAGGTATTCTTGCATACTGGCCTTGCACGCTTTCTTCCTCTGCATGCGTGTTTTCCTTTCGTCCACTGCTTTTCCTGCCAGTTGTATTTCTTTCCCATATTCTTGCATGTGCACCTCGCATGGCTCCCTGCCAATTTTATTTCCTCTGCGTCATGTTTGTTCCCCAAAATGGGAATGTTCCCAACAGGAGTCTATAAATTGAGCCATATACAAGGCTTGAACACACACATCATTGAGAGCAAAGACACTCTGGAGAAATTTCACTTCATATTGAGTTTGCATCCTTTTTTCCTTGAAAGTTTGAACTCTTTGTGTTCATCCCCAAGATCTTCCTATATTGATATGGATAACCTCATTGACTCCTAATACTTGTGAGATTTCCTTTGTGGAGGATTGAAGTGGTGAATACCCAGCTGGAGGAACTTGGTTTCTCGGTTCCAATATGTGTTGTTACAAAAGTTTGTCACATATGTACTTATGTTGATCACATTAATAGAAACACTCTTTTTGCATCTAATTATATGTCTCAAATATTTACATCACTTTCCATGGGCATATTTTTTATACATTTCAATGGATTATGCTAGTTTATATATTAACTTTCTATATAATTTATATATGTTTGTATATCTTGATTTTTTAGGACAAGTTGCACGCATCAAGATTTTGGTCATGAGCTCAACCGAGGTCTTCTTTATATGTATGGAAGAGGTAGGATCTTATCCTTCTCTTGTTATAATTTTCATTTATCTGGCATAATTGAGTTTAGAGTTGATTTCTAGGTGTCATTTCGTCTGTTGTGGTTTACCCTTTGACATAGGTATTTTCCTCATAAAACTCTCTCTCTCCTCTCCAATTTTGGATCCATTATATTCCTCACCTCATCTCAACCACTTCTATATCCTCCTCAGTGGAACCATATCCTCTCTCACTTTTCCCCTATATTTTCATCCCCCCCATAAGTGCTAGGGGAGCCTACTCAGCCATCCTGTCAAGATCCATGTGCGTCAACCCCTTCGCCACGAACAAAATATTTATCCAGAGTGGGATTTCTTCTTGTATCCTTCTCCTAGGACCTTCTGTAAACTTTGTTTCATCCTCAATGAAAGAATAAGTGTAATCAACAACAAGCTCAATTATATACCCTTCCTTCACCCGAGAAAACCTGAAATCAATGGTAGGAATCCACTTGTTGTCCAATGTATTCAACCTATAAAGTGTGAACCAATCCAAGACCAAAGGTTCTTTTTTCCTAAAATAAGTATTAGTACCAATATGCCTCTTCAACCATTCATACAATAGATAAGGAAATTCATCAAAGAAAATTTCATGCATATTAGTGTAGATATACCTATCCTTCCATTGCTTCACATTGAATTTCATACCTTGTGTTTCCCACCGATAAAACTTGTATTCCTTCGCAGTCAATCATTCTTGAATTTCCTCTCAAGATGGATACCACCTCATTCTTCACCTTCATCATTCAATACAAAACCTTAAGGTCTCGACAAGAGAACCATTTGTTGGTTTATTCTATGCTTGCACGCATCTTTCTTAATGTTAGGGGGTTGAAGACCTAGGCTTCATCCATAGTTGACAAACAGAAACCCCAAGGAATTGGTACATCAATCCTCAGCCAAAGACTGAAGAAGGTCTCACCCAAGATTCCATGATAATAATAGATACCATAGGGTCTTGTGTCAGTGATGAAGGAATAATTACACAAGAATCCATCTGGGTTGGAATTCATAAAATCCATCGCAATCTACTCAGTTACTAACAACATATAAAAATATCACATACATTGAATTTACACATGATCAACACATCATAAGACCAAAATTAATGCATCTTTATTATCTTCATTTATCCATTTACAGACATACATTAAGCAACTCATCAATTGACAACAATAGATCTCTACTTGTTAAATTTTTATATGAGATGATATGATAGATTCTATATGATGTATTTGAGATTCATTATTGGTTCAGTATTATGATGATGAATGTGCCAAATATATAAATAACCTAAAGGCACATATAGTGACCATCCATGAAAGGGTGTGTCTCTAATAATTATAATAACTATTATTATTATTATTATATATTAATGTTAATGTTATATATATATATATATATATATATAATTATATTATTAATTATTAATATGGAATAATTTCTTCTCGATGTTGTCCCAACATCAACACTCCCTATCAATGAGGGAGATATTATACACCTTAAGCACCTCAAGTCCATAATATTATGCCTGGGCCATTCTCCTCAATTTAATCAGCATGACCACTATGGAGAATGTTTGCTCGATGCTTCTAAATTCAACACTCCTTCTCAGCTAGGGAGACATTATGCATCACATGAAGATTCTTTATTTTGAACTATGAGGCCAACTTCCTCTTACACTTTCCAATGAGCCTTTGATGTAATCATCTTTGGCATGCACCCAGCTGACATATAATTCTCCCACATAACACCCAGTTGATGTATACTTCTCCCACATAGCACCTCGGGTCTCCAATGGTCCTTTCCAAGTCACACAATCAAGGATAGATACCACACTCGGGTCATTATTCTTATCCAAGTTAGCATGGCCATATGACATGAATTCATGATGTTAATACATAGATAACATCAACACTTTGATCCATTCACCACTAGCCAAATTAGCATGGCTAATATTGTGAGTGAATATATCATCCTCCTCATCCAATTCAGCGTGGCCCCTCTGGGAGGATGTCTTCCTAATGTTAATAGTTGGATAACATCAATTCCTTCATCCATTCACCACTAGCCAAATCATCATGGCTAATCCTATGAGTGAATTTATCATTCTCCTCAGTCAAATTAGCATGACCCCTCTAGGAGAATTATTACAAGGAAAATATATCTATGGATAGGGGTAAACCACAACAAACGGAAATGATTACAGAAATAAACTCTAATATCAGTTATGTTATGTAAACAAATATGCTATAAATATAAGATAAAAGTCCTACCTCGGCCAGACGTTTGATGAATTCCACCGTTGAGCACTTGACTCAAAGCAATACACATGCAACTTGTCCTCAATGACCAAGAAATGCAAGCATATGGTGATAATATATAATGTTATCACATTCATTTGCATAATCCATCAACATTCATAAAAAAATATGCCCATGGGGTAACAATTCATATATTTGCAAGATATTAATTAGACAAGAAAAGAGTATTTCTATTAAAATGTAATCAGCAGAAGTGAATGGATTACAAAATTCTATGTTGGCACATTTCAAAACTGAGAAACTAAGTCCCTTCTAGTTGGGCTTCCACCACTTCAATCCTCCACCAAAGACAAGCTCATATAAGAGATACAAAAAGGTTCTCAATCATGTAGGGAAGATCTTGGGGGATGAACAATGTGTTCAGACTTAAAAGGACAAAGGGATGCAAACTCAATATGAAGTGAATAATTTCTCCAAAGTAACTTTGCTCTCAAAGTTGAATTCTTCTCCTCTTTTCCATAGCACGGATTTGGCCCATTTGTATCCTTCAAGTGGAACTAAAGGGTCGATTCAGAACATTTCCAGTATATGGAAGGTCAAGGATCATGGATCTCATGACGTGACATGGAAACCCAACACCATTTTTTAATTTTGGGCACAAATCTTGGTGTACACGGGTTGTAGTTGTGAAACCTGCATATATGCATGTTGTACTATAGGTAGGGCATGTATAAGTGGAAAAATAATGCTTTTATCTCTGGGATTTGCAAAAAGGGACTTCAAGTCTACATAGGGAAATGGAAAAGGCCTTCTATGAAATTTTGCATAGGGTGAGGTAAATCTTTCTATAACAGATGCCCCCTAATGTGTGAGGTCAGAGGAGTATCTACGATGGTTGAAATACATTCTAAGACCTAGAAGTGGATTAATGAGGACCCATTTGGAAGAACTAGTTGCTCCTAACCTTGCACTCATGGCTTCCAATTTGAATTACACTACAAATCCATGTGAAAATATACCAAAATGTTGTACATGGCCATGAATAGGAAATACAAAGGTGGCTACATGCCAAAGGTTTCCATAGTCACGAACAAGGCCTAGTAAAACCAGTCTCAAAATCAATCTGAAGATATTTGTATACAATGGACTACAATCTGATCTCCCATGATCACTGAAGTAACATAGGTACTGGTCCAATGAAAGGTAGCAACATCTCAGTAAAGATACCACTATAAAATGATGTCTTCAAGTCTTCTACACAATCCGCCAAAGGTGCAAGTCTACATCGTGTGAATAAAGGAGTTGAGGTCGAACACAATGAGACTTCGTTTGATTACCAGTCATTGAGGTATATCGTTAACAAATGTGAGACATCCTACCAATGATGAAAGTAGGTATCAAGGCACTGAGTACATTCTTACAAGTGTGAATAGAGGTGTCGGGGTCTAACACTTGAAGAATCCATCGATAAGGAGACATTGATGTATTCCCAACTATCGATGGTGAGAGAACCTGCCACTAATTACTACAAGCCTCTAGGTACTCATAGGACTCTAGGTCTCGTCTCCAGAATAGATGAGTTGAATTCGATGGAAGGAGACCCATTGAAAGGAGAGCATTAAGGCATCTCTCATCATTCAGCAAGAGGTAAAAATCAAAAGCTTGACAATTTGGAGGAAATCGATTGAAGAACATGTTCACGAACCAATGACCGTGTGCATCTTTCACATGTTCCAGATGCAAGCAGTACACAAAAAATACCCTATGAATAGCAGTTAATAAGGAAAATTGCTAACAGAGGCGAGGAAACCACCAATAGGGATAATGGCATCCAACTCATTTCACGAATCCCAGTGTATGAATATATGTCTTTTCGTCAAACACAAGGGAAACCACACAGTTAGTGACCAATGATGAAATTTCAATTGTTGGGTTAAAGGTTACCTACCAATGAGAAAAGTAGGACCAGTGTGTGCAATAGGACTACATATTCATGTGACTGTGAAACATACTAAGGGTATGGCTGACATGCAAAGTCAATATTTCTAAGGAGTAGCCGACACAGGTTGATAGACATCCTTTTAACAAGAGCATGAGATATATGGAAGACTTTGGCAGCATAGACTCGATGATGAAACTTTTTGATGCAGGAGGCATCAATCAAACTCTCCATAGGGACTGGAAGAGTAACCATTCAGGGGAGTAAACTCTTGTAACGAGATCAACTTCCTAAGGTCATGATAAACCCAAAATTTTGATGACATGTGGACTCAAAAATTTTGTGCTCTATTCAAAGCTAACACGACTGCTACCAATATAAGATAATATTCCCTTCCCACCCATCTTTTTTTGTTTTTTCATATTCAAATTAATTCTATGATACATAGGAGGAAACGAGTGTCACAAGTAAGCAAAACTAGTTCCAGCAGTGGAACATACATATGCTCGATGCAAGGAGGTGCATGTGGGAGACGGACACTTGGGGGAATGTTTCCTCCTGGGTATAGGGTTTCAAGTTGAAAAGGATATAAACAAGGCTCTACTTGGTTGATGATGTAAATTGTTGGGGTGAGAGGCTTATAACACAAAATCAAAAACTAGAAATAGGCTCAATACTGCAAGCAAGGGCATGAGATGCAATTACAACTTAACGCCAAAAAATGTCCTTTTTCCTAATCTTACTCTACTTGCTTTTAAAAAGGGATAAACTTGCACCAAATAGATATCCTTTCAAATCCAATGTACAAGTGTGAAATAGACAAGTTCACTCGGTAATATTTTCTCTTTTTAGACAAGTTGGAAAAGAGCTTAAATCAGACTCCTGACCTTTCAAATCCAATTAATGAGTGTGAAAGAGAAAAAATTACTCGACAATCTTTTCACTTTTTAGATGAGTGAGAAAAGAGCTTAAATCAGATCGTTGGGGGGTTTCTAGGTGGCATGTCATGGGGGGGGCTAAGGCTCCCATGTAGGATTTCTATCAAAAGTCAGTAACTCACAGTTAGCTGACCCAATTGGGAAAACCCAAAGATTTCCAAGTCGAGGAGGATAAAATACTTGCATAGGTTACCTTATCTACAATATATCGAAGAATTCCCCTTATATGGAAGGGTGTAGAAGAAGGAAGTTGAGGCTCTACAAGATCATTCCAATCAAAGGAAACCCCACTAGGACTTGGAGGGAGTGTACTCGAAGAGAGTTTAATGTTCCCTTGTGCAGAAGGTATAGAAATAGAAATGTTAAGGACATGGTATAGAAGGTATACAACTAAAACTACAAGAGAGGGATCAACCAAAAATTGCATCGGCACGACCACTTCTTCAACCATTGGTTGAATATGATGCGAGACAACAAGGTCAAGAGACGCATCACCCTCAAATATAGGAGTGGTGTCATTCAAATATTGTATCGACACGACCGTTGGTTGAAAAAGATGTGATACAACAAGGTCAAGAGATGCATCACCCCAAAAAATAAGAGTGGTGCCGGTTGAAGACTGCATTGACATGACCATTGGTTGAACAGGATGTGGAACAACAAGGTCAAGAGATGCATCATCCCTTAAAGGAAGAGGTGTGTCAACCAAATTTTGCATCGGCATGACCGCTGTATCAACCAAACAAGGTTGGGAAGCCAAAGTCGACTTAGAACCTAAAGGGCCCCCACGCAAGGACCACGCTTCTGGTACCACAACAATAGCAGGGCAAAAAATCTTAAGGTGATCTCCTTTGCAGAGCCTACAAAAAAACTTGGGTGTATGTCTTACATGTCTAGGGTTCTCAATTGTATGAATTCCCCCAGCATCATTCACAATGGTTAGAAACATCCTCCCAGTGTGACTGGTAGAGGCTAGTGCTTCATCTACCACATGATGCAAAAAGGTTAGAGATGTGATGTCAGGATGACTCATGGTGACTAGAGTGATGCCCCCAGCATGAATTGCAGCGGTTGGTTGCGATTATTCAACATCAAATGCATAGGTTGTCAACCAATACCCAAAATGACTAGCATAGGTTGGTGATGGAAATCCAATATGACTTGCAGGGACTAGAGTAGTGGCGATGACTAGTTGTGGCATTTGAAACCAAGGTCCTGGGAAAGACTCGGTTTGAGATATTGCAGGCAAGGAACGATCATGGTTTACACTCTATACCTCTTCGGAAAGATAATATCCTCTGCCTAATTTATCCATAGAGGTTTTCATAGGAGTTGCAAAGAGACAAAAGCGTGATAAGGATTACTCAAGGGAGGATATATGTTGCCCCCATGTGAAGGGGTTATGTGGAGAGGGTATCCCATACCATAAAACTGATTCCCTCCATATGAAATACCAGAGGAAATATGGAAACCCTCCATGGGTAGAGTGTTCGTGGGAACTGGCATAGCAGATGAAGGATACATGAATGGGGTATAATAAGTAGAATAACCACCCATTTGAGCATTGGATCCTGAAAGAGTGTGTCTAGGATTGGATTCGTAAGAGGGGAGATTCTAACCTCCCACAGTGAGATTTTTTTTAGGGACATGACTCCCATCAAGTGAATATGTGGACAGCGAAGTCACCGTTCCCCCAAATCCAAAACTAGGATTCATATAAACAAGCAAGGGAGAGGATGGAAAGGGTGAAGGAATGTTTGGCATACCAAGAGGGAAATGATTAGAGACCCAAGGCATTGATTGAGGGTCATAATTATTCATACCATTATAAAAATTGGATGGATTCGTCCCCATGTAATGAGTGAATGTCATGGGAGAGGTAGTGGTAAAGGAAGGAGCCAAAGGAACTCCACAATCTATGATAATGACAACTCAATGAAAGGTATAAAATACTAAGTTCGACTAATAATCAAAGAGGACACCAAAATAAAATCAAAAGTCCAATATGCACACAAACAGGATAAAGTGGCTAAAAGGGGCATCCCTCCCTAAAGTAGGTATGCCTCGCCCAAGAGGGGCTTGATTCTACCTGCTAAAGATCGAAGGTATCAGAATCAGTTATAAGGGCCCTCTTGGGCTTAACAACCAGTCAGTCAGATCCCCTCAGAGAGGTAATCCTCCATAAAGGTTGTGTGGTGTCTGACCCTTATCTTACACAGGGTACCTATAGAATAACCCCTACAAGTAACCTATGTGGTACCTAAGTCAAGCAACTAAGAAACCATGATATAATCAATGCACATGCGAACAATCGTAAGTCAAGTCCATCGTATGGGTAGAGTAACAAAGCCAGAAACCTTGAAAGCACCACCTCTCATAGAGGTAAGGGTACTAGCAAGATCCCTATATACGAATAGATCCCTAGAAATATATATGACACTAAGAAGGTATCAAGGGGACATCCCTTCAACCAACCTCAAGCGACCTCGTGTTGAACTCTAGTGTAAGTGGAGCCTCCTGATATTATCGATTATACAATGGATTTCTCCAGTACCTTAGTTAGAAACCTATGTTGATTTAATATCCTTGGAGAAGTTTACTCACAAAATCTTTTTCCAAGGCTCTAAATCCTAAGCTAGTTTGTGCACCCTAGAAACATAAAATCGTTACTACTCAATTTTAAATTATAGCGTTACTTTTAGTGGCCTTTCTTACTCAAAACGGTGTGGTCATGAAACTAATGATGTTATGACTTAGCAAGTAAAATAAATGAATATGAATACAATGCAAAGTCCTAACTTCAATTCCCAATAAATGATATGATTTTCAAAATGCAATTCTCAATTTAATTTTGAAATTCTAAATAAGATGCAATCTTTCTTTACATGAACTAAAATCAATGATAAGGACTCTGAAGATAAAATGCCAACAATGTAAAATTCCTAATGCTTTTGTATTTTCAATATAAAAGAATGAAAATGCAAGGATTGAACATCAAAATGATATAAAATAATCTATTGCATGTAAAAAAAGACAAACCAAGTAGGATATCAAGGAGAAAACACCTAGCCCAAGATGTAAGGAAAATCAAATGAAAAGGATGATGAGAAAGGAACCTCCCAAAAAATCAACCAAAGAGGGGTTTCTTGTCATTCCACAGACACTTAACAGTCATAACAGAGACCCAAGAAGACTCTGCAATCATCAAAACCTACCCAAAAACCATAAAACCCAGCAACCAAGCAACAAAGGGTGATGTACGCAATTGTTCAATGGAAAATCATGTATATACACCTCTTGCAGGTGGACAACATGAGTATGTATGCGACTGTCAGGAAACAATCCGCGTATATGTGTTAAAACGCAACTAGGAGAAGGAGAAGGATAATAAACTAAGACTCAGAATGAACAAAGGATTTCAAGCAATCATCCAATAAGAAAATCAATATAAACAAGAGCATTCTAAGGAGAAAAACAATCCAAACCCCGAAAAAGAATATTATATCCCTAGTATGGTAGCCAATTCTGTTACAAGGAAAATCTCTCTATCACTAGGGATAAACCACAACAGACAGAAATGACTACAGAAATCAACTCTAATCTCAGGTATTCTATGTAAACAAATATGCAAGCAAGACAAGATAAAATGCCTACCTCATCTAGACGTTTGATGAAGTCCACCGTTGAGCACTTGAATCAAAGAAATACACATGCAACTTGTCCTCAACAACCAAGAAACATAAGCATATGGTGATAATATATAATTTTAGCACATTCAATAGCATAATCCATCAACATTCATAAAAAATACGCCCATGGAATAATAATTTATATATTTGCAAGATATTAATTGGACAAGAAAAGAGTATTTCTATTCAAATGTAATCAATAGAAGTGAATTAATTAAAATCTTTCGTGTCGGCATGGTTCGGAACCGAGAAACAAAGTCCCTTCCAGTTGGGCCTCCACCACTTAAGTCCTCCACTAAAGGCAAACTCATATAAGAGATACAAAGTGATTCTCAATCATGTAGGGAAGAGCTTGGGGGCTGAACAATGTTTTCAGAATTAAAAGGACAAATGGATGTAGACTCAATATGAATTGAATAATTTCTCTAGAGTAACTTTTCTCTCAAAGTTGAATTCTTCTCCTCTTTTCCATAGCTCGGATTTGGCCCATTTGTAGCCTTCAAGTGGAATTGAAGGGTTGATTTAGAACATTTCTATTATATGGAAGGTCAAGGATCATGGATCTCGTGACATGACATGGAAACCCGACACCATTTTTTAATTTTGGGGACAAATTCCGATGTACGTGGGTTGTAGTGGTGTAACCTGCCTATACGCATGTTGTACTATCAGTAGGGCATGTATATGTGGAAAAACAATGTTTTTAGCTATGGGATTTGCAAAAAGGGACTTCAAGTCTGCATAGGGAAATGGAAAAATTCCTTCTGTGTAAGTTTGCATAGGGTGAGGAAAATCTTGTTATGACAAGAATTTTTGTTTGATGCATCCACCTGGAGAAACATAAACACCTCGAGCTTTTCCACTCCTTTTCAAATAGCATTGACTAAGGATAAATACTATGCGTGGGCCATTCACCACTAGAAAAATTAACATGGCTAATCATGTGAGAGAATGTATCATTCTCCTTAGTCAAATCAACATGACCCCTCTGGGAGAATTTATGCCTGATGATACTCATCTTTGGATTTGTACTGGAGCTTCACAACTCCCTTTTGCATCATGCCTTAGATGAATTCCTACAAGAAACTTCTAAAGCCATGCTACTTCATAGCTTACAATATTGGTTGCTATATAAATTTCCTCCATTTTCCTTCTGACCGAATTCCTTCACTGAAACAAGGGAATCCTCTCCAGGAGGTCTCATATCTCCTTAAGGTCTAGCCTCTTGTCTGTCATTCCTGGAGGATGTCTCTCCCATATGAATATGAATATGAAGAGGAATACTTTATGAATGAAAGTCTCTAAGAAACTAACTCTCTATGAGATCATGCTCGCTCTGAGTCTGCATGCTCCCTCTGAGGCTATATAGTCTTTGAGTTCATCTTCTCACTCTACATGTGTTGACCTCCTATTCTTCTTCATTGAATCATTACATGGATGTACAAAACTCTATGTCTATATAGTATTGCTTCATGTTGCTTCTTAAGACAGTCATGATGTCTCCTTCTCAGAGCTATTATCTATGACTTGCCCATAACAAGAAACAAGAACAACAAGAAGCATATCTTTAGTAAACTCTAGAGCATCACTAAGTAATTACACTCGGAAAATTTCAACTACTTAGAAACGTCAGTCTCTTCCTTAGATCACTTCCCACGTGTGAGAGAGAAAAAATATGTGTGTCTATTGTTGTGTCTTTCATGTGTCTTTTTATAGTAATATTAAATTGATCCAAAGAGACACGTCTTTTTGAAAATTAAATTAAATTTTATTTCTTATAATAGTTGGAGAATGCTTCCCATAACTACCCAAAGATTAACATTAATTTGGTTTTCCTCCATAATTCATGTGATTCGCATAATTTTAGGTAGAATTAAATAAGCAATACATTCTTCATATTTAGGTAATTAGACATTTTTACTAGAAATTATTTCCCACCATAATTTATGGAATTCTTTCTATAATTTAGGTAGGAGTAAAAGGTAAATATGTTGTACATAGAGATTGTAACAACCCCATAAATAGTCCCAACATTTTACTCTACTCTCATTTTCCTTATGAGGGATTCAAGCCCAGTCTTGCTCTGATACCATATTAAATTTTTATATGAGACAATATGACAGATTCTATATAATGTATATGAGATTCATTATTGGTTCAGTATTAAGATGATGAATGTGCCAACCTAAAGGCACATATGGTTACCATCCATGAAATGATGTGTCTCTAATAATTATAATAACTATTATTATTATTATATTAAGAATATTAAGAATAATTAATAATTGTATTATTATTTATTAATCTGGAAGAATGTCTTCCCAATGTTGTCCAAACATCAACACAACTCCCTTATACATTTTTCCAGTATTACATTGTGTAGTTCCATGTTCTCTCTTTCAACCTCTACAGACATTATAGACCCAGAATCATAACCAAATACATTACAAAACATAGGCCCAAAGAAATATTGAGGACATTAACAACAACAAAACTCACTATTGGATAATCAGTTGAGTAGCTAACTGTAAATTCTAACCTTTTACAATATCTACTACAAACTGATATTCAGAAAAGAACAGAAAAGATATAATGGCAAATACAAACATTACACAGAGATTTTTCAACTAGAAACCCAAACTGGGAAAACCAGCATATATTATATTCATACATTGTGTTACATTGTTTACAATACAATATACATATAGGAGTCAGCGGCATCCAAAACCCTAACCCAATGACCTGGATTAGTCCAAAACCCTAATTCCTTAAC
>SNQJ01S0044496.1:21549-42889 GCA_010110895.2 Picea sitchensis | reverse complement strand
TTCAGATTCGGGTAGAAGGTCAAAAGTTAAGTCTTAAGGGTCATTTTCTGCGTATAAGTTTAGAGCCCTAGCTTATTAGTCCGTAGGGTAGAATACCCAACAACACCAAGACCCTTCTATCCACTAGAAGAAGATTGTAGAAGGGAATAAAAATATGGTTGCTTCACCTATAGGGATACTTTTTTACTGCCCAATCAAGTAAAGTTATCAAACATGGTACACACACCTCCACTTATTAGACTAGTGATCATACAAGGATGAGTACGGAATCGAGTCAGCAAGCTACTAGGATCCCTTCAAATCCCATACCTACTATAGTTAATGGTACCCCTTCGACACCTTCAACCACCATGGTTGTAGTGCCAGAGGCGCCTATAATCACCTATGTCTGTCCTATAGTGGATACTCAACCTATAGCCACAAACAATTTTGGGTTTCTTTGTCACTCACCAGGATATAATGTTTAGTCCATCCCTATGGCCTCTAGTCCTTTTTCCTATGGTATGTCAAACTTCACATCACAATTTTCAAACTCCATCCCAGTGGTTGGTACAAATACTAGCATTGTACTTGGGGGAACAACTCCTCCACACACTCCATTCTCGTTTGGTGGCACTCATGTCCCTCAAACGACTCCTATTGTTGGAGGCATTCCTCCTCTTAATGTCGGGTATAATCCTGTTGCTTCTGGATGGAGTAACCAACCTGGTAGATAAGATTCTACTCACATTCCATCCTTTACACCCACATCCTCTATACCAATTCTGACCAACACGTTTGGCATGACGAATCCACCTTTATCCACCAAATTCACATCCAGAGGAGGTCAGTTTTACACCTTGGGAAACCCCCAACTTGGAGCCACTTCGGCTGGGGGTAGTTTTTATAACCCTCATTAGAACATTCCTACTCGAATAGTGCCCAACCAACCCCCCTTATGAATCAATTTGAAGGAGGATATTATAATCCTGGACAGGTCCATGGTGCTTACCAGAACCCTGGATGGGTTGTGATTCCCCAACCACAATATTTCCAGGGAGCTTGGGGCCAAATGCCACAACCCCGTCTCCCTTTTCTGGCCACGCTCAATCTGATAGACTTGTCTAAGTTAATGAATGACCCCATGAGTCATGATCTACCATGGCCCTCCATCCCCACTAAGATTCCTTTGGATATTCCAAATCGATGGAAGAACTGATGAGGATCCTAGTGATCACATTACCACCTTTCACCTTTGGTGCTCTTCGAATTCCCTTAATGATGATTCTATTCTGTTAAGATTGTTTCAACGCACCCTCACAGAGGTTTCTGCGAAATAGTATATTGAGCTAACTAGGGGGGGAATACGAAACTTTTAATCAGTTGATTTTAGTATTCCTCAACCACTTCCAATTGTCGGTTCGCAAATTCTCCAAGCACATTCATGAGATTGATGAATGAAGTACTCAAATACTTCATACGTAAGTTTGTAATTTTGTATTTGTATGATATCTTAGTCTTCAGTAAAACTAAAAAAGAACACTTAAGGCACTTGACATTAGTGATGAGGAGGTTGCAATGGGAGAAACTGTTAATAAATTTGAAGAAATGTTCTTCCATGAAGACAGAACTCATATACTTGGGTTTTGTTATCCTTTAAAATGAATTGAATATGGATTCAGAGAAAGTGAGGTAAATCAAATAATGGTCTTCTCCAAAAAGCATATTTGAGGTGAGAAGATTCCATGGATTCACAAGTTTTTACAGGAAACTCATCAGGAATTTCAGTGGAATTTGTACACCCATAATGGACACCATAAAGAAAAAGCACAAGTATTTTAATTGGACAGACGAAGATGAAAAAATCTTCATAGTATTAAAGGAGAAGATAACATAATAGCCTATTCTGGTTCTGCGAGATTTTAAGAAGATATTTCAAGTGAGTTGTGATGCAAGTGGAGTAGATATTGGTGCAATATTGAGCCAAGACAATAAGCATGTTTCTTATTTCAGTGAGAAGCTGAATGAAACTAAGAGGAAGTGTTCAACGTATGATAAAGAGTTTTACTCTATAATACAAGCTCTGAAAAAGTGGACACACTATCTCATTCCAAAGGAGTTTGTCTTGTACAGTGATAATCAGGCTTTACAATTCATAAACAGATAGGATAAATTGAACCAAAGATATGCTAAATGGGTAGAATTCATGCAAAATTTTACTTTTGTTATTAGGAACATTAGTAGTAGCACTAAAAAAAAAATTGATTCTTTGAGAAGGAGATGTCTAATTATGAAGGAATTTCAAGTGGAGACCTTAAGGTTTGAACACCTTAAGGAAATGTATCGTGAAGATCTGTATTTTAAATAGGATTATGAATTATGTGAGAACCCTTTGCTAAGGGACATAAGCCAGTGGATAGTGTATCTAATTCAAGATGGATTGTTGTTCAAAGGGAGCCAACTTTGTATTTCAAAATTCTCAATGAGAGACAACCAGTTGAAAGAAAAACACAGTGGAGGATTGGTTGGACATTTCGGCCATGATAAGACTTATGCACAGCTGAGTTCTTCGTACCATTGGACATGTATGAGATCCTATGTGAAGAAATTTTTGGACATATGTAGATTTTTCCAGTATGCAAAAGGGAAGAAACAAAACATTGGTTTGTATCATCCATTGCCTATTCCAAATAGGCCATGGGATGCCATAAGTATGGATTTCATGTTGGGATTTCGAAGAACCCAGAGGGGGAGTGATTCCATATTTGTTGTGGTTGATATATTTTCAAATATGCCACATTTTATATCGTTTCAAAAAACCAATGATGCTACTCACATAGAAAATTTATTTTTCAAGGAAGTTATGAGATTGCATGGCTTGCCAAGGAGTATAGTTTCAGTCAGAGATACCAAGTTCATGCGACACTTTTGGAGAAACCTATGGAAAATGCTGGAGAAAAATGTGTCTTTCAGTTCAATATATCACCCTTAGACAGATGGATAGACTTAGGTGGTAAATCAAAGATTAGGGAATTTGTTGAGGAGTTTGGTCATTGAACATCATAACCAGTGTGATCAGATTCTTCCCCAGATGGAGTTTGCTTATAATGTTCTCCAAACAAAAGAACTGGGAAAAGTATATTTCAAATAGTGTATGGAATGAATCTGAGAGTAATTTCGTATTTGAGGGATATGAAACATGATGAGTACAGAAGTGCAGGAGAAGAAGACTTTGTTGTAGAGATGCAAAAGCTTCATGATCAGATAAAGAGACAGCTGCAGGAGAGCAGTCAAAAGTATAAAGGCCAAGTTGAGCAGAAAAGGAGAGAGGTTCATTTTGAAGTTTGAGATCGAGTTTTAGCACACCTGAGGAAAGAGAGGTTCCCAAGGGGAACATATAATAAATTGAATATGAATAAAATAGGACCATGTAAGATCCTCATAAAGTTTGATGCAAATGCATATGAGATTGAGCTACCATAGGATGTGGGAATATCACCCATATTCAATGTTGCAAACCTCTACCCTTACATGATGGATGATATAGGAGGATCAGATGATCAGAAGGACATTCAATGGGAGAAGCAGATGCCAACAACATAAAATCCACAGATGGAAAATATCATAGATCATAGGATTGGTAAGAATACCAAGAGGAAGACTTATTTTGAGTACCTAGTGAAGTGGAAGGGTCACCCAGTAGAGGATTTTAGTTGGGTCAATGAATCTGAAATTCAGAAGCATGGAAAGACAATGCAGGAGCTCACGGAAAAGATTCCATGAATTTTTTTCCAGAGGAGTATGATGCAAGAGCATCACCATCAGCATTAAAGAAGCCAGGTGGAGGACAACTCAGCACCCAACATGTGAATTTGAAGTTGTTTTCGAATTCCAAGGATGAGAGCATATTTATGTTTTGACAATTTGTGATTTAAATTTGTTAGGTTTTTTTAGGCTTGAGAAATCACATAAGGCCAACGACGATTGTAATAATTTTAATTAGTAGATACGGTTGTACAGATATTGAGTATCGACTCATATCTGAATGTAATTTCCATTCAATGTAACAGTCCTTAGTAGATGAATGTAATTACTATGATAGAATAGAACTAAGGTAGTCTGAAGGGAAGGCTCGAGAAACCCCTCGTTGTATAAATATATGTATTGTATTCCCAAATGAGGCTACTGAAGGTCATGGTAGATATTGTTGAATTTTATTGTAGTTGTTGTTGATTGTTATTTTTATTGTTGTTGAAAGAGCAGTTGAAGCTTATGAAGAGATGTAGAGAGCTATATGAGTCCATGTACATATTTTACTAAACCAATAAAATCAGAGAGATTTGATTCCAATTGTATAGTGTTTTGTTTATCTGAATTATTTGAGTACATTTGAGGTTTCTTTATGTCCTCTGTGTTTTATCTATTTATGTATCTTTTATGCATGAATATATTTTTCATGGTTAAGTGTGGAAACCTTTGATGTTTTTGTAAGTTTCATTTGTTTTCCCTTCTGAGATTTCTGGTGCAAGGATTGCATAGATCCCACAAGGAGTGCATAGGCTGAGTCAAGATAGAATCAGAAGCACAAGAGAGATAACGTAAATTTATAGTGGAGGTGCAAGGAGTGAACAGTTGTTCAGTTGAAGTGTAGAGAGTGCATAGTTTCCCAGTGGAGAGAAAAGGTTTGAGACGGCCCATGCAAGGAGTGCATCGGGCCAACACTTATTTAAGTGTTGAAGAAGTTATAGAATGGACGAGCATAAGGAGTGTGTAAGGGAGATTTTCTCATAAATCTCTAAGTCAAAAACTTCTCAGAAGTTCAAAGGATACAAGGAGTGTGCTAGAGGTCTGAAATACCTCAAGGAACAAATCTCAAAAGAGATAGCAGGCAAAAAAGTTCAACAGGAGGGACTTAGAAAGGTTCTGATTCAAAGTTTTTAAAGCGCCATAAGAGCGCACAGGAGGGCGCCAAAGATTTTGTTTATCTCTTGCAGTCAAGCTCAGGAAGGATAGAGGTTAGAATCTTGAAGGAGGAGAGGATTCATTATTTTGAAATTTGAATGGTGGAGATATGTTTGGGAGGATCCAGGGTCTTTTGTCACCCTTAGATCTAGAGAAGTAGCATAGGGTTTAACCATGTAATTCTTTAATACCTCACGCATTCAGAGAAGTCGTAGATCAAGTTTTAAAAGGAGGACTTATCAAATATCGAAGATCTATGGTCAATATCCATTTGGGAGGTTGCAGGATAGAGGACAATTGTTGGGTCAGGAGAAGTTGAATGAGGGTTAATCGATGAAGTCCTTCAGACCTCGTGCATTCAGAGGATTTGGCTTGTAGAGAAGTCAGGACCCCCAAAGTATTGATGGTTGGAGTGAATAATGGCCATCCCAAATCAAAGGACACATGTTGGTAGATCATGTACTCCGGTGAATAAGCACTTCAGCGGAAGTAGGAGTGGAGGAATCTCGAAGTCTCAACGCCCCAAATTTCATCTGGTTCATTAATCTTAAAGGGAACGCATCGTTAGATCAGGAAATCTCGAGGATAGGCACTCTAAGAGAATAGAGGGAAGAGGAGGTCGATCTCTCTGAAGTCTCGAAGCCTAAAGTAGATCAAGTTCATTGATCACAGGATCACAGAAGGACACGTGGCAACAGATCTAGAGGTCCGTAGGTCTGATGCTCTGGGGAAAATATAGTAGTGTTGTTTGGACTCACGAGGGTCTGAATCCCCGAAGTCAATCCCAATTGTACTTTGGAGACGACGCATGGCACAATATCCTACAGTTCGGGGACTTGGAATTTCGGTGAATCTACATCATTGTGTAGAGAAGGGGAAAGTCGTCGAAGTTCTAAAAGTAATCCTAGTCATCGATCTAGGAGGGGACACGTGGAAGCAAGAGAAATTTTTTGATGTTTCGGTGTCAGGAGATAGTATAAGTTGCTTCGTGTGGACGACCAACAGAAATCATCGAAGCCGGAAGGGGATTTATCTGAATCATCTATCGGTTAGAGCATTCTGGAGCATAGATATGACACTCAGTGTAAAGCGCTTTTTGGCGATCCAGGAGAATTATAGAAAAGGGCATTGTAAAGAAATTGTCGAAGCCTAAAGATACAATCTGAGTCATCAATATCAGTGTTCCTTGTGAACCATTGATCTAGCCACTTAGTGTTCAACAGTTCACAGAATTGGTGTTAAGAGATAAGAGGGTTAGAAAGGTCCCAAAGTCTCAAAACTTTCAAGGTTTGAATCTTTGGCCCACGGTTTTGGCGCTCGGTCTCCGGGGAGGATTTGTAAGAACTTAGGGACTCCCGAAAAGGAAATTTACATTCAGGGAGAGGTTGTTTAGGACCTTTGCATTAATATTTTAGGCTCAGAGAGAGCCTGTGAGCTAATTTCATGTCCCAACTAGAACGATCCTAGATCTGAAGGTCACGTGGACCCTATAAGAGGGTGGGGTATGCATCATCATCCCCTAGTCCCCCTATGTGCATGAAGCTACCTAGCAGCTAGACTCCATCTTCATGGCATTCTTGTTGTACAACAACATTTTTATCCAAGTAGACAATGCACTCAAATATCTTTTGCGCGGACCCTTGAGAAATTCTTTCTCCGTGACACTGTAAGATTAGGTGCAATCTATTGTAAACTCTGTAATATAACACACCAGTATACTATTCAACCAAAAATATATTAGGTGATAAATTGTATTTCTCGTTGTGTTTAACTATCTGATCACTTCAGGGATCCATTTTCTCATAGCTTCATCTCTATATCTCCCAATGTTCTCAACTAGACTTTCTAACCATTCGGTCAAAAATATTGGGAATTCATCAAAGAAAATTTCATTCACATTTGTGAAAACATACCTTTGTAACCATTTTTCATTTTTTAGCCGAGGATTTCTATCATATTCTCTAGAAAAGTCTCAATGCTTCTTGTCTATCCATTCTTTGATTTCTTCCTTATTCAGCCTCCAAAACATTCCCCTCAATTACCATTCCTGGTCCTAGAAATGGAACCATTTGTTGGCACGCAGTGGGAAGACCCAGGGTTAATCATCTACATACCAACAAAACCCTTAGATATCGTCCCTTTATACATCACCTATTAAGCAAGTGAAGTCTCACCCGAAGCATCTAGAGGGGTTGTAGGAACTAGGGTTCTTAAGTGATGAGGGGAAGTGAGGCATTCTTCAAGTTCTTACTACCATTTACTCATGTGCACAGTTCCTATTAATTAACAGTTATTTAACATTCAACCTATTTTGTGTGTGACATTATCCCACTTAACTTTCATTCAATTCCTAGATACTTTAGCGTGTGACATTCTCCCACTTAACATGCATTCAATTACTAGATACTTTATCATGCAACATTATAACATCTCATATGAACAATACATTGAACATATATCGTCATTACACCATAACATTAAACATCATAAAATGAAAAGACAACACATCACAACACACAGGTTTAATGTGGTTCACCCAACTTGGGCTACATCCACAACAACTGACTTATTTTATTAGTCATTGATAATTCCCTTACAACTGCACATTGTGCTAGAAAATATGAAATAGTAAGATTACCCAAACCTACCTAGTTGTTCCACCGCAGTGCGAGCTTCACTCCTCAATCATACCTCAAGATTCTTCCTCCACTCGACTCAACTTACCCCACAAACATTAAGAAATTCTCATATGTCAAACCCCTCTACCCAAAAACCCTTTACATATTTATAAATCAAAATACGTCTAAGCCCATTACAAATTGGACAAAATGTCCCCAAAATCCTAACAGTCTATACCCATTTTCCGCCTTTTCGAACTATTATGTCATCCATCCTTCCATCATGTGCTTTGACTCCTTAAATTACACTCCCATTGCAAGATCTAGTCCATATTTTAAATTCCTTTTATTCTTTGAATTCTCCTAGTGCAGATCCCAAAACTTAACCAAAATGCTTATCCAATAGATGCATTTCCATTTACTTTGTGACACTTGTTGATGTTGGTTGCAAATTTACAAGGAAACTCAAAATATGCTCATACTTTTCAAACACATGCCAATAATATTGATTGTTTGGTATTGATGGAAAAAAAAAATGACATGAAAGGTATCAACTGATTGAGAATCATTTGGGTTAAAGAGAGAGGTTGAAACTGCTAATGAGTTTTTTGTTTGATTCTTCTCTTAGGGAACAAAAGTGAGATTGAAAGAATTGAATGAATCAATAAGATCCCATACTCTCTTTGCATAATGATTCAACTTCTTCTTCTTGATCTTGTACCTTTTTTTGATATGATTGATAACTAACTATGAATATTTAGTCACCACTAAATCATTAACTTTTATTTGAATTTCTAGCATCAATCCTTGAACCAATGCCTCGTACTAAGATTCATTATTGGTGCACGGGAACTCAATTTTGATTACATGTGGATAGATGAAAAATAGAGAACTTTTGAGAACAATACCAACTCTAATGTCGGAGTTAAAACAAACACCATCAAACCAAATTTTCCAAAACCCTTGAAAAGTGTTTTCTATCGATTGTTTGGTAGAACTAATTTTCTCTGTATTGAAAACAATATAGTTTCCAATCCTATCATAAATATAGATTTGCATCATTTCAACTCCCCTTTTTATCAAATGATGTGGGATTTCTTTGTTCTAGTGGAATTTTAATCAATGTTCCATCTTTGTTTGGGAGCATCATGCAATTCCCATCATTCATAATGTATCCTCCAATCATGGAAATCCAATATTGACCAAGGAGCACACCATATGTTGGGTGAAGATCAACCACTATTATAGTGAACATGGTTGTAATACGTGGTGTTGAGCTCAACTAAGCACAAAAGTATTTGATTTCACCATAAGAGGGTAAATTTCTGGATTCAATTGCATAAATGATTTCTCCCATATCATAATACATTATGCATTCCATTCCAAAATATTCCATATAGATAATGAAATAAAAAATTTAGTGGCTTCATATCAATCAAGAAATTATGTAGTGTAAAATCATGATTTTCCAATGCTATGTAAAATGGTGGAACTTTGCCTCTTGGTCTTGCTAGTATGGAATTTTGTTGTTGTTGTTGTTTGGTGTGTATAATAGCTTCATTTATCCTGGGACTAGGTGAACTTGTACCATCCAATATTTTTAAAACGTTCTCTCTTTTTTGAGGTATGTTGACTACCTCCATAAATGGTAGAGTCATTAAAAGCTTGGTAAATTCATCAACTACATTATAATTCATATGTGATGGTTGTTTGGATTGATTTACAATGGAATGATGAACTAGTTGTTGTTTTGTTGGTTCTGAAACATTACTTGTTTCCTTTTATTTATCCTATTGATCTCTAGACTTGAACGTGTTTTCTTGATTCTTGGTTTCAAAAACAAATTCTTTCTTTTTATGACTATATTCTTATTGTTCATCAAATATTTCTAGAGATGATGAACTTTATTTCATTTACACTGACTTTAATATTTGTTTTTGTTCATTCATTGATTCTTCATTAAATTTAGTAAAATATTATTCTTCATTTTCCTCTAGGACAAGTGTAGTTGGATTTGGGAATCGAGGTGCTCGAGGTCTATGCTCTTCATTTCTCTAATTTTTTTCAACTTTATTTTTGAAAATTCGTTGAAAATGACTTGTATTATAATGTTGCGGAATAACAATTTTATTTCTCTTTAAACGAGTTATTTCATTTTTCATGTGTCGGATTGTTCGATTCAACTATTCTATCTCTGTATTTTGATGGTTCCTTTGAGCATCTTCAGGAGCATGAATAATTATTACATTCGGGGGTTGTCCTTTAAAAATTCATCTTGCAATCCCCCATTCTTAGATTTCTCTAGATGAATATAGAGACTAAGATGATACAGATAAGTTTTTCATATGTCTTTGGACTCTTCCAAGAATAAATCATGGGTTGACATTATTGTCCAACATGTTTCCTTCCATCTCAATCGCTTCCTCTTTACCTCTTCCAACAATGTAATTTGTGAAACCTTTATTGCATAATTAATATTAGATGGCATTGCATTCTTATAGAAACCAAATATGATTGGTGCATTTGGTCATTGGTATTCTAGAATTTGATGTAGCATCGTTAAGAAACATAAATTGAAATATGTAATCCTTTCATTCTTTTCAAGACACATTTGAATGAATTGAATGAGTAAAGTATGATATGCAAGAGGGTGAGATATATGGCCATGAATATATCCTCCATATCATCCAAGGAACCAATACAATATATTGGAAGTGAGAGGTAGCAGTCATATGTTGGGCCTATTAAGGAACATATATCATTTTTAAAAATGTCATCCTTTCTCCTCCTGTTGTATGAAATAAAAATTGTTTTCTCTATTAGTTTAATATAGATATTTGACAACAAAGGTATATTTTGATCAATAAAAATTATGGTCAAGGGCATATTTTGAAGGGGATGTATTTCAAGGTGATGGAATTCTGTTTGGATGAATTATATATGTTTTTTGGAGAATGATTGATTGTTCATGGCTACTTCCACCATAATCTCATTTTACATGAATTATTCCCAGTTCCCAAATTTAATTTTCATTTTAGTCCATATTTCTTCCCCCTAATACATAAGCACTTCCAAAAGGGTTTTTTTTTGGGGGGGAAATAGATAATGGATATGTTAGCAGTTAATTGAAACATATTTGACATGACATGCATGAAATTATTATTGGCAGGAATTTGGATTTTGGAACATGGTTGATGATTGATGTGTTAATGTTTTGAACATGTGGCATTACTCCCCTTGTCATTTATTTCACTTTACATACATTACAAAGCCCCTCGCATTCCCAATTACATTGAAATTTGTGTGTTCCTAAATAATGACCAATTGTATGAGGTGGTGAATTATTTCAAAGAACAGATAAAAGTTTGTCCTGAAGTACCCTTTCCTTTTATCCATGCTCGTATGCATTCTTGTTTGTTGATCAAGTCAACACTATTTCTAAAACTATGTTAATGCAAATGGTATTTGATGTTTCACTTGATATTGTATGCATACTCTAATTTAGCCTTATACTTTGTAGATGATATTTTTCAGTAGAGGCATCCATGGCAAAGGAAGAAGGCCAAATGATTTTTGGTGAGGAATCAAAATAATCTGATTTTCAATTCATGTTGATGTTGATTCTAAATATTTTAATCAACTCTTGCATATTTTTTTCCTAAACTTAGTCGGACAAATATCCTTCCAACCTCCTCCTCCATATGAAAAAACACATTTATGCCCTCGTCCTAGCATCTCTGGTATACCAGTTGAGCCACATGTGTCTTTACCACCCGAAGCTCTAGTCAATGATGGTTGGAATGATATTGTACATACTCCTCCCCCCCATTTTGATGGATGGAAAAAATTTTCTTTACCATTGTCACCACCACCTCCCCCTCAAAGACATGCTCAGCCAAATGATTCTATTGCTTCATATGCATTGCCAAAAACTTTCAAATCCCAAGAACCAAAGCCTATCAAAGGAAAGTGGCATGCCCATTCTATTGATTCCAACCAATCTCAAGCATCCTCACATTCAATGACCTCACATTAAAAACACCCTGGAGATGAGGATGGGCATACCCCTTTTAAAGATATGCACCCAGAAACATCAACAATTAAATTTAAAATTCCTATTAAGGTAAATTCACAGATGCTCAAGGAAATAGAGTCAAAGGAAAGTGGACAGAGGCAAACTGACTCACACAAAAAATATGATTTCTGATTGTATGATGTTATTTTACTTTGGTTCCACTATTTTGACATATTTCACTCATATTTTAGATAGAAGTTGTTTTAGACAACAAACAGACTTTATTTATTTTGGAGCAGAAACATATTTTTTACAGCTTGTTGACTTATTTAATTTTGGACATGCATATGCATATTTATTTGGTATTTGGGAGTCACAAGTATGTTTTAAAATATTTTTATGAGAGTTGATTGGGATATATGTTTATGCTGATGTTTTGATTATATTGATGAATATATTTTTATGGAGGAACAAGGGGATATTTTGAAAAATTAAACAAAAGAGTTGTTAGGGGGTCCCCACCTATTAGTTAATATTTATTATACCCTTATCATTTTTTATTAATATCTTGTTATGAGTTGTCTCTATTTAACTAAAATTTATTTAAATGACTTAACTAAAAGTAGTTAAAAATACTTAAAACTACTTTTGGAGAAGAAAAGGAGAATTGAAGGGACAAGCAAAGGGGAGAGAGAGATAGAAGCAAAAACTCTAATAAGGTTTTCTCTTGCTCTAGAATGAGATTACATTACTACTTCATTAATTTATGAAACACTTAAAAGCTAAGAACTTCTTGTTGATAGCAGGGTCTTATTGAAGGTGGCAATAGGAAGGACCAAGAAGCATTGATTATCGACATGCTTTATAAGGTTGATCATTTGTTTTTGATAGTCTGTAAATTCTTATTTAATTTTTTAATTGATTTTGAGTGCTAATTAGAAATTTTGTGCTCAAGGTAGTTGCATATTGTGGCTTGTTGATCCAGTTATTTTTCATTGTTGGTCTTACCTAAAAGACATTAGTCATCTATGTGTGATGTAACCTTTGAATTCTAAGTATTTTTCTGGTCCTTACCCATTTTGAGGTATGAAGAATGTTTTTGGTTGTATTTCATAACTGAATAAATAAAATTATTTGATGGTTTTGAGGCTTCATTTTGGACTACAGGTGTGATCTTATTTCAATTTTTTTGTTTTATAATTGCTCATTAAATCTGTTATAATTTTATGATATAAACATTTCTTTAATTACTTTGTCATAACACAATTCAAAAGATAGCATTAATCCCTAGAACATATTTCTTTGAGGGTTAATTGATATTTTTGAAAAAGGATATAAACATAGGGTAACAATACCGAATATCTTGCCTTAGCCCATCAATATTTGAAAATATCGGTATTAGAATAATAGTTATTTTTCCTCAACAAGTGGGTATCACATTTGGTAATTGTTCCTAATAAGAATGGAAATTGGCGAGTGTGCATTGACTATAGAGAACTAAACAACACCACCCTGAAGGATTTATTTTTCTACCCTTCATTGATCACATCTTAGATACTGTTGGCACCAGGTGGAAGTGGAAAGAAGGACGGTCATGAGAAAGAAAGTGTGCAGGAAACTGAAGTGACAAATGGAAAAATATCAGCACGCGCGAATGCAAGAAAACATTCACAGCGGGAAGTGATAGCTAGAGGAAGAACAACACGTGCATGGGAGAAAAACCTAGCGTAAGAAGGGTTAGGGTTTTGGTAATATTTTGTAAGTGGCTAAAGAGCCCCAAATGTATAAATATAGATACGAAAGTATCATATGTGTGTGTTGTTTTTTTGGTAGTAGTTGTTGTAGTTGTCATTGTTGAGTTTATGTTAGTTCTTGTGAATATTGCGATTGTTATCAAGTGCTTTTTTCTGAGTATTGTTGTTGGCGATACGTAAGGGGTTTGAATTGTATGAACCAAGTTTTGTAATATGTTGAGCAAGAAAGATATGAGGGAAGGTAGATCTGAGGATTAGACCGCAGGCTCCAGAGCCTGATGCGATCTAGTTCGCCTCACATAGATATTACCCACTTTTGCAGAGAATTGTAGGCACGCAACACAAGGAGATCAAGAACTACTATAATACAAGAGCCAAGAGCCAAATCTTTGTGGACGTAGCCCAGGAGGGATGAACCACGGTAACATCTGTGTAATATGTTGAATGTTTGCATAGATTTAACTTCTTTCAAGCAATAGATGACTATGATTGATGAATAACCAAATGCATTATTAAAATCTATTTATATTTTGAGTTATATGCATGTGATTCCTGGGAATAGGTAGATTATAGTAACAGTTCGCAGAACAGGGCCTTAATCAAGAAACCCTTTATCTCCTACTCTGTCCTAGGTTGTAAACACCTGAGTCTTATAGTCAAGCATCCTTAGCTATCTTAGGTGAGACTGTGCAGTACCTTTCGGCGTTGTGTTGCCTTATGGTTTACCAGGAGGGTCGATAGTTAAAGGCTTTGTTGGAATCCCGAATGACATGAACCCTGGGTCAATAACTCAGATAACTTGAGAAGGGAGTCGATTAAAACCAACAAATGGTTATGTTGTCAGATTAAGAGGAAAAACATAGGAATGAGTAGATGAGATAGAGTGGACAAGAACCATCGAAGAAGCAATAGAAACCCTAGAATCACACCACGCAGATACCTGGATAAATACGTGTTTATGGATTTACACAAAATCTTTTTCTGTGATTTTCCGCATCTACTACAGGATTGGATCTTAAATTTAACGGATACTCACCTGATGAACTGGATTCGAAAGCTATATTGGACTCTAGTATAGATTCAGCAGCTGCAGCAGGTGAACAACAAATTCACCCGCGTAGTAGACTTTTGGCCTGACAGTATTGTGGCAGGATTCATCACAGAGTTTGCGATAGACACAGCAAAGTCATACAGTGTATCCAAGCAAGAATTTCTATGAGGGCCCAGAGAAAGGTACATTCGATCCCTGTATACTTCTATCAAGATACGGCTATACAAAAAAGGCGTAATGACAATGGAATCAGACATTTAAACTTCCCTGCACGCATGGGGGAAGGGGGGAAGCACTGACAGAAAGAGGAGGAATGGAAGGAGGGTAGGATAAAGAGAAAAAGGAAGAGGAACCCTTGGACCTTATCTCAATGGATGACTTCCAACTCATGTGGATCTTGGCGTCATCAGGAATGACGCGTAGCGGAGCACCCTACCAATATAAGATAAACACCAAGAAGAGAGCCATAGTTTAAAGGGAGGGCTTGGAAAGCGATGAGGAAGAGGTAGAGGATCTTCGGGCTATGGAGCAGATTGAGGAAATCCTGCATGCCACCTATGAGAGGAAAATAAGAGACCCAAGACCAGGAGGAGAACATAGCCACCCCTTTCATATCAATGTTAATGTGGAACCCATAAACCCATGTGTGACCAATACACCATAGAGAACACCACCGTTTAGGCAACTGAAGTTCGGAGGAAGTCTGACAACAAGAGGCACATCTACACAAGGAGTGACAACTAGAGGAGCTAGTTCAGGTAATCTTAGTTAAGTATCCACACCACGCAGAGGAGGCAGTAGCTCAGTACTTAGAATGGCAGGACACAACCCTACTATCAGATTACCAGAGTTTCGAAGAGAAGTGGCAAAAGACCCTGAGAAGAATCTATTCATTTGTGCTAAGATCTGGGAAGCAAAACATATCACTGATGACAACACCAAACTCATGCAGTTAGCAATCACGCTAACAAACTGTGCACTAGACTGGTACATGAGTCTAGACACAAATAGTGATCCCAGGATGACAAGGACACTGGACGACATTAAGAAACTACTAATTAATGAGTTCCAGAAGCCGAGCTCAGAGGATCAGTATATGAAAGCGATGATTGAGATAAAACAAAAACCAAGAGAATCGGTATGGGAGATTGATCAGAGATTCAAGCGATTAAAAGGGAAGTTAAAATACCTTATGACCGAGATGCAACATTGGCACCTATTTGTCAAGTCACTACTCCCACACTTAAAATATCCACTACAAAAACAAAAGTTTCAGACACAAGTAGAGGCTCTGTAGGCAGCCTTGCAATTGGAAGAGAATCAGTACCAACAGACGGACCCGGCTATCGAAGAACTAAAAGAGGATCTGAAGAACTTAACATTTCAGCTAAACCAGAATAAGAACAAGGAAAAATGAGAAGCCATTTGGTGTACCACATGTAGGACAGAAGGACACCACAAAAATGAATGTCTAACGTTCGTGCAGTATATGGAAATAGGCATGCCAAACCCACTGCCACAGGAGGGATTATGGTGTGAACTCTGTAAGAAATCGGGTCACGACCCCTACCATTGCACATTGATGTAGAAATACCAAACAGTCCCAATGAACTCATATTGCACATTTTGCAAGTCAATGGGCCATGACAACAAAGACTGTCGAACTATGGAGTTGATGTGGGAAATAACCTCAAAGGCATACAAGGTACAGGTAGAAATGATGACTAGCCAGGCAGCACCACAGTTCACTCAAGCCCCAGCACCATACAACACTGCACAGCAACAGTATAATATTGCGCAACAACCTTATAATATCGCACAACTGCAGTACAACCCAGCACAGCCCCAGTACAATACCGCGCAGTATAATCAGGGACCACAATATAATGTGCCATGAGGTGATCGCGCAGCCTATAGAGGAGCAGGACGATCTAGAGGAGGTTTCGGACATGGAAGAGGACCAGTCACATGTCACAATTGTTAGCAACTAGGACATTATGCACAGGAATGCCCACTGCCACCAGCGACCTGTATGTATTGTCGCGCTTCGGACCACGATACAGAGGAATGTCTGACACTACTTGTAAATATCTAGGAAAAAAGGAACCAAAATAACCAGAATGTTTAGTGGATTTCAGCCGAAGCAAGGGATGACGGATGAAACATTAACATAGTCACTCGAGGAGGAACAAGAATAGGAAACGATGCAGTTCGACAGGACCCAGCGCAGACCCAATGGGTAAAGAAGAACCTCGACCCCAAGAAGCAATTCGATGTGCAAAAGGAAAAGGAGATCTTTACAAATCCGGACAAGAATTCCAGAAGGAGGACATAGCGCTGACTGCACAGCAGAACAAGGAAGCCCCAGAATATGACATGTCGCCATCACTCGACCATACCAACATAACACAACCTAAGGAACAAGTAAGAACTATCAAAGACTTTTTACAATCATGCATCAAAATGTTAAGTGATCCTTTATCTATCAAAGTATTGCAAAACATCCTAGAGAAATGTAGCAACGAGATGGAACAGAAGCCAGAATTGAAAACTGTCAATCACCAACACACAAGAAGAAGAACAAGTAGAGAATTTAGAATCAATGCTAATATTGGGGATTTCAACATGGGAGATATTATACTAGATCTAGGATCCGAAGTGAACGTACTACCAAAAACTACATGAAAATGCATGGGAGAACCTACACTGGGATACTCAACTATTCAATTAAAACTAGCAAATCAACATAGAGTCCTACCAATAGGTAGACTGAAAGGAGTAACCATAGATCTGGATGTGGTGCGCACCAAGGCGGACTTTGAAGTCATCGAAATAGTATACGGTACAACACCTTAACCAGTGCTACTTGGTCTGGATTGGGCATTCGACAACCAGGCCATAATTAACTTGAAAACCATAAAAATGACATTTGAGTCAGGAGATTACAGGGTTATAGCCCCACTCGACCCATTAGAAGGCGAGAGGTTCGTAGAACCCACTTGCCTGGATCTAGATGAAATTGGCCAGTTGTACAGAACAACTACGCGCGATCTGGACTATATAAACCCAGCTACAGACGGGATACTCAGTTGGTAGAGCATTACTTCATGCACAATAGACTCAGACACTGGGTTATAAAAATGGCAGCAAAGACTACACGAAGTATCCACAAGAAGGTGTGCAAGAATAGACCGCGCAGTAAGATGGCTTAGCGCAGAAATCAGAGAACCACCCAGTTTTCACGGACTAAATGATTTGGAAACTTTCTTGACACAATACGAAGATGAAGTCTTAGAGAACCAGAGACTATTAGCACTAGATTTAGCACTAAAGTCTACACCCGCAAGATGGTGAGGTACGCACAAAGAGACTATCACAGATTGGTACCAATGCAAACAATTAATGCGCATCAGGTTCGGCGCAGAACAGATATGGAACAACCAACAAAAATATGATGAACTAAAAATGCCAGCAGAACACTTGGAGGCATGTAAAACACTATGGAAAATGACGCCACCAGAAGAATGGTCTCACCACTTTAGTCACACTTTGGAAGGCATACCAACGAACTGTTATATCGACCGGGAAATGGGAAAAGGAACCAAGACGTGGGCGACACTCCAACAGAACCTTACAGTCACTTTCTCATTCAAGCATGAGAACCCCAATATAGACATAGTCCTGAAACAGATCAGAGATGTCATATTCATTACAGAACCAGAAGTGGAAGTTGTCACAAAGGTACAACAGTGGAATAAGCAGACAGTCAAGGAACTGTTTTCATGCTACCAGGTACAGGAAGAAGCACCAGATGAAGATGATCCGCGCGATATTTAGATCGAAGAAGTCGAAGGCAAGAGAGAAGTGGAAGGACCACCCTTAGAATCAGAGGTCATCTCGGTGCCAATCAAGATCAAGAAGGTTAACATAGGGACCGTCGAGAAGCCCAAAATGACCATCATTGGAGATTATTGGGACGAACAGACACTATAAAGCATCATAGAATTGTTGCGTGAATACAGCGACCTTTTGCCCACAACCTTTACAGAGATGAAAGGAATAGTCGGAGAATTAGGAGAAATGAAGATACCACTCAGACCTTATGTGAGACCCCTTAAACAGCGACCATAGAGACTGAACCCCATCTACAAATAGAAATTCAAAGATGAAATTGACAAGATGCTGGAGGTCGGCATCATTGAATCAGTTGAAGAATCGGAATGGATAAGCCTGATGGTAGTACAGGACAAGAAATAGGGAAAAGGGATCAAGATATGTGTCGACCTGAGGAAGTTGAACGATGCCTTCTTACACAACCCATTCCCCACAACATTCATGGATGAAGTACTCGAGAACATAGGAGGACACAAAGCCTATCCATTCACCGATGGATTCTTGAGATATCATCAGATTAAGATAGCACAAGAGGATAGACACAATACCACATTTGCGACAGAATGGGGATCTTATCAGTACACAGTCATGCCGTTCGGATTGAAGAATGCACCTGTGATATTCTATAGAGTGGTCATCACATCATTTAAGGAATTCATCCACCAATTTCTCGAAGTCTACCTGGATGATTGGACGGTTTATAGCCTGTTAAAAAAACATGTGGAAGTCTTACGCCTGATGTTAGAACGATGCAGACAATGCCAGATATCACTGAATATCAAGAAATGCATATTTGGAACACCATTTTGGATACTACTGGGACACATAGTATGCAAACAGAGTTTATTAATGGATTTGGCCAAAATCGCAGTCATTATTAACCTACCAGCACCAAAAACAGTCTGTCAACTGAGAGCAACGTTAGTACATACGGGATACTATAGGAAATTCATCAAAGGATACGCGCAGATTACAGTGCTTATGGAAAAACTGTTAAGAAAGGATACCAAGTATCAATGGAACGAGTGCCAAAACAGTCTGGATACCCTGAAGGAAAAGATGGTCACCGCCCCAATATTGGTATTTCCAGACTGGGAAAAGACATTCCATGTACATGTAGATGCATCTGCAATAGCACTTAGAGTTATTTTAGCGCAACTAGGAGTAGGAGAATTGGATCACCCGATAGCGTTCGCAAGAAGGAAATTATCAAACTCGGAACAGAATTATAACACGACGGAAAGAGAAGGCTTAGCTATGGTCTATGCACTACAGAAATATAGACATTACTTATTGGTAAAACACTTTAAGATGTTTACAGATCACTCAGCCCTGAAATACCTAGTTAACAAGCCAGTGTTGGGGGAGAATATGTTGATGGTTACTGCTATTTCAAGAATTTGACTTCAAGGTAATAGTCAAACCAAGGAAATTGAATGCAGGGCCTGACCACTTATCAAGAGTCACAAATGGAGAGGAACCAACAAATTTGGAGGACAACTTTCTAGATGCACAGCTCTTCTCAGTACAGATTGTTGATGATTACTTCACAGAGATCATCCAGTACTTGAGCACAGGTACTATGTCGCAGGGATATACCACTACGCAGAAAAAGAACCTGGTAGTCCGTGCAGCCAATTATCAACTGATCGCAGGGCATCTATACAAAATGGGCACAGATAGCATCTTACGATGATACGTACTAGACCACGAACGACCAAGAATTTTAGCAGAAGCCCATGAAGGAATAGCAGGAGGGAATTATGCAGGAAAAGCTACCGCACAGAAGGTACTACGCACAGGATTGTGGTGGCCAACGATCCATCGAGACTCGAAAGAATATTTCTAGTAATGTGATGTCTGTCAACGGGTCAGCAAACCCAAAAAAAGGGACAAGATGCCACTACGACCACAAGTGACACTTCAGGCATTTGACAAACGGGCAATAGACTTTGAGGGACCCATTAACCCACCTTCTAAGAGAACAGGGGCGAGATATATTATCACCGCGACGAAATACTTAATGAGATGGGTGGAAGTCGCACCAGTAAAAGATTACATTGCAGAGACAATTGCCCACTTTCTTTTAGAACAGGTAATTACTAGATTTGGGTGCCCAAGATTTCTAATGAGTGACCAAGGAATGCACTTCATCAACAGCACCATCTGAGTGATGCTTGAAGAATTCGAAGTTCATCACCAAAAAATCACATCGTATCACCCGCGAGCTAATGGCACGGTATAAGCCTTCAACAAAATTCTAGAGAACTCCCCGACAAATATATGTAATGTCAACAAGGACGATTGGAATCTCAAGGTACCAGCAGTACTATGGGCGTATAGAACCACATGCAAAAACTTGATAGGTCACACACCATTCAAACTGGTCTATGGTCAAGAAACAGTAGTACTGTTAAAATTTCTAATACCTAGTCTACGTATAGCAGCTATCACACAAATGACAGAACGAGGCGCAGTCCAGGAACGACTAGAGCAATTACTGTCAGTGGAGGAAGACCGAATCTTGGTAGGATTCCATCAATAAGTATAGAAAGTGATAGATAAAGCGTGGCATGACCACCACATCAAGAGAAATATGTTCAAGGAAGGATATCTAGTATTTATCTACAACAGTAAAGCGATGCAGCACCCTGGGAAGCTGAGGATGCATTGGCTAGGACCATACGAGGTAAAAGTTGTCACAGATAGAGGAGTTGTACAGTTGAAAGATCTAGCAAGAACAGACCTCAGAGGAATGATCAACGGGAGTCAGATGAAGCTATACAAAGATAGTCGACTACCCACCGCGCAGTTAAAAAAAAAGAGCCTAAAAATAGTGAGAGGAATGACGGACAAGTTGCATACGAAACATGAAACTAGTGAGGGAAAATACAACGGCCATATTGGAATGTTAAGAACCAAAAATCAATATAGCATAGAAAAACCTCAGAAAAAGTACTCAACGCCTTGAAAAAGAAATAATTTCAGATAATAAGCCTCTTCGAGGGGGCAACCTCCTTTTACCCCACTTAAATGTTCAAGTACAAGATGATTCAAAATGAAAATG
>SNQJ01S0044495.1:14957-32496 GCA_010110895.2 Picea sitchensis | reverse complement strand
TAGAACGAGTATAATTTTCCCCCAAATTTGCAGAAAATGTGAAATTGGGAGCGACAATAATATATATTAAAAAAATATAAAAAATATTACAATGTATCGAGATAATGATACATTTTAAATCTTATTTTAATAAAATTGAAGGTAAGGACGGCCCTAGTATTAGGATGGTGAGATTAATGTGGCAACCTTAGTGGCTCCACTGAATTTTCATGCCCCTTGTAGATAATGTGAGCTTTCCATATGACTTTGTGGTTGGAGTAGTTATGATTTAAATCCCTTGTTTTGCGCACTCTCCCCTTCATTACATGACACTTTTGATCCCTAACATGTTTCCTTTCATTAATGGCTAATTAAGTCATGAAGATGCTCTTAATTGTAGGGCCACTTTCCTTAATCTTGTATCATAATGGCATTATTTACAAACAATGACAAAACAATAGTGAAAAAGAAGATTAAAGAATGACCATAAATGGCTATATTACATTACCTCCATAACCATTAGTGCCTAATTATTAAATGTTGCCATGCATGTGGGTCATCTTTTATGTATCAACCAACAAATATAGGTTTAGGCCTTAGGGTAGTTGTTACAAAAAGAGTATGATATGGCATCTATGCTAATGTTGTTTGCTTGAAAAATTAGACACCGAACAAAATTTTTGTTTTAAGGCATGAAAGGTATCCAATTTTTATTAATACTATGCAATTAAGTCAAAACATGAACTTTCTCATCAAGTTGTAGGTAAGGATTGGGTATATTTCTCAAAGAAAATGTTTAAATTCCAACACCAATATATTTATCATTGTCTATTTGGAATATGATAAGTTTAAAGTTGAGGATAGATAATATTTGTGCTTGCAAATTAGCGTCTTATCAAACCAAAAGTATTCATTTGTTTCAATATATAATTTTATATAGAGTATAGTTTTTATTATTTTAAATAGATTCTAATAAAAAAATTATATAAAGAAACCCTTGGAAACCTCTCTGGGTGAACCATGGTGGTGTTGGATAGGGTTTGATTCTAGTCGCGAGCACAAGATACTCAAATGCTCTTCCCTATCCTAGCTTTGCATGGCCGACCCCTCCTCAACAATTTCTCGACCTTGTTCTCCTACTCCTGTGGAAATAACTACCTTGTCTGATGCCTCTCTTTTGTCTCCTTTAGTGATGGATTGATCAAGGTGGATAATGGTGGCCACCCACCTGTTCCAAATTCCAATTGGTTCATCTTGACAGTTTTTAGTTCAACACATTTCTTTGTAATGGGGACAATTATTTTTAATTGTGGGTTTTGGACTTATAGGGCTGTCCTGAATCCATACACAACATCCAGGTGGATATTGGTGGCCACCCACCTATTCCAACTGGCTTATGTTGAAATTTTTCATGTCAATACATCCTTTTGTACTTCCAGGGCCATTTTGGGGCTCTAAATAGTGTTTTCTTGGTTTCCCATAGTCAAACTGTAGACGAAGTTAGAGATTGATGGAATAATGCATATTTCTCAAAAAGACCTTTCTAATGGGCTATCACACACATAAAACAGTGATCGTATGAAAAAGTTACAACCTAGGGAAGTTAATGTACTAACTTACCCCAATGAGGCCCACATGAATTTTGGAGCTTTATCTCCTAGGGTTAGGTTTTTGGATGTATAGGGTTTTGGCATTCATGTTTATTACAAAAATTCCTTTAGATCCTCATTGTAATCATATTCTCGGAGATAAAGTTGCAACCATTCTAGCAATTCTTGCACTATGTATTTTTACAGTCTCTTTACATTTATTTCATTAATAGAAATTATGTATTGTTGTATTTCTTTGTTTCTGACAATTTTTTTATTTTTTTTGTAATATCTCTACTTTCATTTCGTTCCGTAAATAATCTGGATCATGGTTCCATCTTCCTCTCTTGTTGTCTCTAGAGCTCATGTGACTGAAAATATTGGCAGTTTGCAAGATCTATCTTGGAATATGATTGTAGATCTAACTCTCTTCCCTCCAACAGTACCTTCGGTAAGGATTCTTTTAAATATGTTGCGTAGAATGTTAATTCTTCTAATTGTTTGATTGTTTAGGAGGATGCAACTATTATTACTCCTCCAAGGAAAGATGTTGTCTCTAAGGCAACCCTTTACCACAAAAAGACACTTGTATGTCGTTTCAATGGTCTTTGTTCATGCCTAGCTGATTTCCACCACTAGACTTCAGACTAATGACAATTTAAGATAAATGAAGAAGATTTTATTTTCCCCTGTCAAAATGGGTTTTCATTGTGGTGTTCGATCTTGCAGAAGACAGAGATTTGATAGTAAAATTAGGTCCCTAGTTTTTGGGGAAATCTAGATTATGCATGAAACCCGGATTCCATCCTACATATGCTCGAATATGTGTGGAAATGGAATTTCGTAAAGGGTTTTCAATAGAAATAAACTGGAAAAAGTGAAATCTACTCATGGTCACAAAAGTTGGATTATGAAAATGTATCTTTTGGTAGAAGAGTTTTTTTTAAAACATTACATATGGTAGTTCAATGCATGAAAGGCCCACAACAAGCTAGGTTATACTTGTGCATATCTATGGTAGTTCAATGCATGACTTTGGTACTTTTGCATATCTATACTTCACAATCCATTTAGATTTTGGGGAGAACAACCTGGCTACTTATGCGTCCAACTACCCAACTTACAATAAAAATCAAAAGTTTGGCCAATTGGAAGAATAAGTACGAAAGTTAACAGTTTACTTGACTACTTTACATTTAATTGTTCCACTCACAAGAAAAATCACAAAGAAAAATTCATTTATATTTGTGGTAAATATCTATATTTTACAATCCATTTAGATTTGGGGAGAAAAATCCACGTGACTTTGTGGTGGGAGTAATTGTGATTTAAATCCATTGTTTCACACACTCTCCCCTTCATTACATGGCACTTTTTCTCCTTTCTTTAATGGATAATTAAGTCACGAATATGTTCTTAACTCTAGGGCCACTTTCTTTACTTAATATTGTATCAAAATAGCGTTAGTTACAAATAATATCAAAACAAATAGTGAAAAAGAATATTAAAGACTGACCATATATGGCAATATTACATTACCTCCATAACCATTCGTGCCTAATTCTTAAATGTTTCCATGCATGTGGATCATATTTTAGGAATCAACCACCAAATTTTATAAGGTTTGGGCCTCGGGGTAGTGGTTACAAAAAGTGTATGCTAGGCGTCTATGTTATTTTTGTTATGCTTGAAAAATTAGAGATCAAACAAAAAAAAATGTTGTGTTGGAAAAATTAGAGATCAAACAAAAAAAAATGTGTTTTAACACCTCGATAATGTCTAATTTTTATTCATAATATGTAATCAAGTAGAGACATTATTTGTATTCATAATATGTAATCAAGTAGAGAAATTAACTTTCTCATCAAATTGTAGGTAAGGATTGGGTACATTTCTCAAAGGCAATGTTCTAATTCCAACACCAATATATTTATCATTGTCTATTTTGAGTATGCTAAGTTTAAAGTTGAGAATATCTAATATTTTTGTTTAGAATTAGCATCTTGTCAAACTAGAATTATTCATTTGTTCCATTTTGTTGATATATAATTTTATATAATATATAGTTAAAATTATATTATAAAATTATAGCAATGGTGGAACTAGCGAGGGTTAGAGTCTAATTGTGCATGCAAGTTTTTTAACCACTCTTGATCCATGTGAACATCGATGGTTTCCCACCTATTCCACTGGCTCAAATTACAAATTTTCTATAGTTTTCAGGTCCCAAACTTCCGAGGTTGTTTTGTGGTACTAAACGATGTTTTTTTGACTTGGCAGTGCCTACTAAATCTTTGTTGGGATGTGTTGGGCCATTCAGAATATGTACTCCTCGACTAGACCTTTCCAATGGGGTACCGAGCACCCAAAACTGAGATCATATGCAAAATTTTCACCCTCTGGAAGTTGACGTATCAACTACCCCCATTAGGGCCCACAAACCTTTTCATGTTTCATCTTCTATGGTTAGGGTTCTAGATGTTTAGGGTTATATCATTTATGCTTTATGTTAAAAATTCCTTTGGAGCCTCATTATAATCAACTTCTTGCAAATGAGCATAGTTGACACATCTCTCTCTAGAGATAAGTTACCACCATTCTATCTAGCTTGAGTGCTTTGCATTTTACAGTCTTTTGTATTCTAGACAGTCATTAACAGAATCCGATTTTTACTGTATTATTGTATTCCTTGCAATATCTTTGTGTACTTCCTTGTTATATCTCTATTATATTTCTACCTTCATGACGTTCTCAAAATAATTTGGATTAGTGGTATTACAGCAATCTACTCCTTTTCATTCCTAGTGCATGTCCCCGATGAGGTCCGAGTATGCAAAGTTGGGTCTCGAGCTTGTTTCTCTTGAGGACAACTGCTCTCGTCTGCCTAGGAAACCTACCATGGTGGAAGAAAAGAGGGACAATGGAGAATGATATCCTATCAAACTATTTTTTGAGGAATCCCTCGTGCGATAGAGGAACAAGATGATGGATAATTTCTCCATGATCCTTTGACCACTACCAACAACAATAGAGACACCTTCAACCAAAATTCACTTTGGAGGTGTGATGTCATTTAAGGTACAAGTTAACTTTGATGTTCATTTATTTGAAAGCCAGATAGATGCCAATACTTTGGAAAAATGTTAAGTTTGCTAGAGAGTTATTTCTTTATCCAAAAATTTTCCAACAGTGAAAAAATTACCTTCATTCTCCTTAAGGCCCTTCCCCATGTCATAGATTGGTGGGAGACTTACTATGAGAAACATGAAGAGGATGAGTGTGCAAATTTTGGGCTAGGACCCACTTGGGAGGATTTTGTTGATGCCCTCAAGGAGCAATACTACCTTGTTGGAAACTATGATGACCAATACATGAGATGGAAAAATATTTGTCAGGAGAGAGACTAAACGGTGTCGGAGTACACCAACATCTTCCATAGATTTCCCACAAATATTGGTATTAAATACTCTTAGTGGAACCCTGTTTTAATGTACCGCAGTGGCCTACAAAAGTACATCCAGATAGATATGGGAGTTCCTAGACATATCCTCAATAGGAGCTGCTTACCAATATGTTTTCAAGATCGAGAAGAAGTTCAAGAAAAATAATAAGTGAGATTTCAATTCTACAAACCCATCAAAAAAAAATCTCGGTAAGGATGGCCCTAACTCCTAGGGAAAAGGAAAAATCAAGTATGGCAAGTCCCAAGACAACTAGTTCAAGCCACCAACAAAGAAAGGTAATGGGAAGTCAAAGAAGGACACTAGAAAGTGGTGTGATTTCCAAAAAATCCCTTGGCACAAGACTAGTGAATGTCTCTCCAAACAGTCATTGTTGGCTAAGACAAAAGCCTCAAGGTCAGATGTTGACTTAGACTCTGATTCGAAACCAGAAAAGGGAAAATGGATCATTGACATAGAACCCAGTGTCCCCATTTCTACCACAAAAGTCTGGCTAGAGGAACCAAAGGAGCCTGAAGAAGGTGAGGGCCTCTTCCACTCACAAATGTGGGTGAAGGGGACCCCAATCCATTTCATTGTTGATAGTGGTATCCAAAAGAACCTAATATCAACAAAGATCATCAAGAGGTTTAACCTGACAACGAAACTGCATCCTTATCCATACACCATTGGTTGGCTCAACTAGGGATGGTACATCTGTGTCATCCAACAATGTCGCCTACACTACGACATCAAACCCTTCAAAGATGAGGTATTTTTTTATGTTTTGTTAGGACAACCATATAAGTGGAAGCATATTGTTGTTTATGAATCTAGGCTCCATAGTGTCATTATTACTTTGGGAGATCAACTCTACAAGGTACTAGAGGCAATCCCAACTACTGCAGTATCTTTGATCTCTGCGAAGCAGTGAAAAAAGGTGGTCTCTCAAACCGAGAGATTTGTCCTCTTTATGATTTAGTTGGACAATGAAAGAAAGGTCACTACAATGGCCAAAACCTTTGTATGGGGTCTCTCTACACAACAACAGTAGATGGATAATATAGTAGAAGAGAACAAAGACATATTTTCCTCACTTACTAGGGTTCCTATGCATTATCAGGTAAAGCACTCAATTGATTTGACACCTAGTGGTCCTCTACCTAATGGCCCTGTGTACATGAGTTTTGTTATGGAGATTGAAAAAATAAAATGCCAGATCCAAGAGACAATTTTGAAGGGCCACATCAAACCAAGATCCTCACCTTGAAGGAGCCCAATTATTCTGGTACAGAAGAAGGGTGAGACATGGTGACTTTGTATTGATTACAAAGACCTTAACAAGATCACAATAAAAAATTGGTACCCAATCCCCTAGATTGATGATATTATTGACTAGCTAAAGAGAGCCGAGTTTTTTAGTAAGATTGATCTAAGTTCAGGCTACCACTAGGTGTTTATTGAGAAAAATGATGTATGGAAAGCAACCTTCAAGTCTAAAGAAGGTCTCTTCAAGTGGCTAGTCATGCCTTTTGGCTTGACTAACTCCCTGACCACATTTATGCTAATGATGGATGACATATTGCATCCATTCACAAACTCCTTTTTGGTCATATATCTAGATGACATCCTTATCTTCAACAAAACTTGGGAGGAACATTTAAAGTATATTCAATAGGTCTTGGGCAACCTGTGATAACACAAGTTATATGTCAATTTGGAGAAGTGTTCCTTCGACATGCAAAGAATCCAATATTTGGGATACATCATGGATGAGAAAGGTGTGTATGTGGATCTAGTCAAGATCCAAGTCATCTGAGATTGGTCAGCACCAAAGACAATGATCGAGCTCTGTAGCTTCTTGGACCTCATAGACTTCTACCGTATGTTTGTGTTGGGGTTCTCTCATATCGCTTGGGCCCTAAGCTAGGTGAAAAAGGGTGGAGTGAAGGCCAAGTTTGTGTGGAATGCATCCCAACAAAAATCATTCAAGTAATTGGAATTCCACATCTTCTCAACACCGGTCCTTATTCTGCGAGACCTGCAATAGCCATTTGATAATGAGAGAGATGCTTCAGATTATGTTATCGGTGCAGTCCTCACTCAACATGGGAATTCGGTAGCCTATCACAATGAAACTGATCCGAGATATATTCATAGATGACATTACATGAATTGCATTAAGGGCATAAATAAAAGCTTATGTGTAACATAATTAAACAAGACATAATCATGGAGAAAAGATGAGAAGACGAAAAAGAACACAAGACATGATAACGAAGTTTGTTCAAAGAATGGACTACATCTGTGGGCCTACTTCGAAGTGGAGAGGCTTTTATATTGTCTCAGGAATAAATTGGCATAAATTACATGTCTATACCTCAAACTGGAAATGTCCTGAAAATCCCGTGCCTAGATGAAAAATATGAATGCACCAGTGGGTTCGTGGAGAGAAGTCATGTACAAACGATTGCCAAATTATGAAATGATGACACTGCTCATCCCAAGCCCCTCCTTATCTCTTCTCTTCATGAATCATGCCATCATTCTGCAATAAATACTCCAAAACATGCATAAAAATACATGCTCATATGACGCTTTGGCGCATACCCCTAGCTCTAGCAAAAGGTTAGGTTTAAATTGATTTTCGTGGGCGGATTTCCCAACCCATCTGTTCGGTTTGCTAACAAATTCGGTTATATTAAGTATTTGGTTGGGGGAGGTCTAGGGTTCAAACCCCATGGACCCCCCATTTTAAAGTTTTGTCGTAACAATACATTTAAATATAGTGTTTTGCAAACTATATACAACATAACCATCGAACCTTCCCCTCCAATTAAACCTTTTGGCGCCCATTTCATTAATGTGATGGGTGAACAGATTTCCAATAGGATTTGATGGGTGGTTCATCCCGGAGTTTGGGTCTCCACCAAGATATTAGGTGTAGTTGTCGAGTTATGTGGGTCGTTGGCTAGGTCCGGCCGATGACCATTTTTATTTTTATTTTTGAATTTCATTGCCCAACCCTCATTGGGTGTTTCGGGGGTGCCACGTGGTGCCCTATCATTAGAATTATATGTCCACTCATCCCTTCCATGCATTGCACTATCAGGAGGCCATGTGGAGGCCTCTTGGGTGGTGCCACATGGCGTCACCTGGGGATTCCATGTGGCACTCACCAATTGGTCCAAGTGGCCACCAAAAATGTCGAATCAACATGCCACATGGAAGCCTCTCATGTTGCCATGTCACCATGATGACATCAACATTATGTCATGTTGATTTCATCTCTACATAGTCAGCTACTGACGTCGGTTGTATGGATGCTAATATCACCCTGTTGACTTTGACTGGGTTGACCAAAACTTTGACTATCTGTAACTTCTTCGTTCGGACTCTGTTTGAGGTGTCGTTTGCGTCGTTGGAAATATCTCGATGAGATATTTTATTGGGTTCCATTCTTGCTGAGATTTGAGGACTTTGAATTTTTTCCCTTTAGATCCTCCTAGATCATTCCTCCCCACTAAGAAGCTTTTGGGCCTCCAAAATCCTCATCAGTCAACAAGCGAGTGAGGGAATTTCTCCCTCACTTTCTCCTTATATGATTTTCTTGGATGTGTGCCCTTAAGGCCCACTCAAAGATATTCAACATCACCCTTGTGTGAAGTCCTTTTCCTTCTGTCCAAGATGATATCTTCCTTTAACCCTTTGAAGTACTCAGGAGAAAAATCATCCACTAAAGGTACTAAAACACTCTCCCTCTAATACATGATCATTGGAGGGTCATAAAGTTTCAGGTTCTGTACATTTACAACTAAGTATATCTTCATGTACGATGGTAGATCGAGGCGAAAGGCATTTGTGCCAATTTTTTCCAAGATGTTGAAGGGCCCATATTTTATGGTCTTGAGCTTCTTTCCATCTCCCTTCAACCAAAATCTGTTGATGTAGATCCACACTTGATCTCCCCCTTGAGACTAGTGATCAGCTTTGTTCTTTTTATACCACAACTTGAGATGTTTGTTGTTGTATCCTCAGAGAAAATGAACCATTGTTATGTTAACAACCTTTGTCTTTCCATTGGTCTATGAATGGAAATCAACAATCCTCTTCATATTTTTGTCCATGATTCTCCACAAATACTTTCCAAGGAATTGAGTGTCTCGATCCGAGATAATGGATGTGGACAGTCCAAACTGGACCCATAGATGTTGAAAGAAAAGGTGAGCAATTCACTCAACAATGATCTGCTTTTTACATAGCATCAAGACACATGTCTTTCTAAACCTATCCACTACTACATGGAAGTAGTCATGACCAATTTTTGACATATGAAACCCCCCTACAAAATCCAAGGAGATAATTTTCCAAGGATGAGAAAGAATAGGGAGTGGTGTGTAAAACCCCAATTTTTCTATTAGTGGGATTAAAAATGCACAACACACACATGTTTACATTCATGGTTACAATTACATTCATTCAAGGAAAATATAACCTCAACAAATAAATTACAATCCTCTCTACCCTAAAATTCCCAAATACAAGAGAAGGGCAAGCTTCTCCAATTATATGCATTTTCGCAATGGTAGGAATACAAGTTCTACCCAAATGATAAAATAACTTGTTCTGCAACCAAAATAGTTTTACCTGCAATCCATGGATTAACCACTCAAATAAATATTTGAAGACTTTGTAAATAGCATATTTTTCAACATAGCTAACATGGTCATTCTTTAAAACAATAGATGCAAAACTAGGAGGTCTAAAAAGTATATCTGATCTTATGGCATCTGCATTGGTACCGGTTGCAACCTTGAATGGTTTTTGAAGGTCTGTAGAGCTAGTATTCGTGCAGGGTTGATATTTTCTCCCAAAGTGTCAAAGGCCCTTTTCTGTCCGCCTCCCCACTAAAAGACCTGTCTCATCTCAAGCATTTCATTTTTATGTAAAGGATTAAGAGCATCGAGAGAATTAGATTTATCAAGATCTTTGGTTTTTAAAATCATAAACACAAGGTTCTTACAAGCATTTATGGCTCTCTTTATTTGACCTGCACTAACAAGTGATGGGCTAGATTTCGTGCTATGAACTCTAACAATGTATTCCACTCCATATTTTGTGAGATGGTATTTATTCTCTTTTTCGAAAGAAGATAAATTTTCTTTCATAAAGATAAGGACTCCATAATACAACACCACAGATATCCAAAGATCTAAATCAACCTCATCTATCCACTTATAAGCAATGACAAATCCCAATCTACACTAATTGGTAACCTGGATTTTTGCCTTATCATGCACCCAACCAAGAGGTTAAGGTTTCTAGTAAGGTCTTGTGGTCAATCCCAAATTATTTACAATCTCTGCAGATATCAAGTTAACTTGTGAGCCAGGATCAAACAGAGTTTCCACTTTTGTGTGTTTGGTCACTACTCTTATGTGGAATAATTCACTTCTTCTTTTATCATTTTCAAGAGATGCAATTTCAGAACTTGAACTATAATGCAAGGAAACTTTACCTTGTGATCCAATGGTTGTGATCTTTTCCTCATGACCTGAGTCAGAACCTAGGTCTTGTTGCATGGTAGATACAATTTTCTTCTTCCTTTGGCCACCAAATCACTTCAGTATTAAATCTAAATGCAGCTTCCAACAATGCTCATCAGGGCCCATCTTTTTGGCAAAGAGTGCAAGACAATTTTTATCCCTCTTTATTTGTTGTAGTTGTCCTCTTATCCTTTCCTTTTACTTTCCTTTTGAAATGGCCTTTTGAATTCTTGTGATATTCCTGTACATTATTCCCCTACTTTCAAGGTGATTTTCTTGCACACACACCTCATCTAAGTTTGTGGGGTTAAACAATAATAATGTATGTCGAATGTAATTGTGAAGTGCACCAATATACTTCGTAAAAATTTCATGAGAATCTAAAGGAATATTCAATGTAAGTGCTTGTCTCCTAAACTCCTCTTTGAAACTCTGAACACTCTGACCTTTACCCTATCTTATATTTTTCCATTCCATTATGGATTTTTGAACATAACCCAGTGGATAAAATTTCTTTTTCAACGAAGATGTAAATTCAGACCATGAAGAAAGGAGTTTACCATTATACTTACTACCTTTTTGAAGTTTTCTCTCCCACCATACAAGGGTTGTGCCTTCCAGCCAAAGACAAGCCAATTGGATCTTCGTCTCTTCCTCTTTTATCTATTGTACACGACAATAAACATTGATTTGTATGATCCAATTATTAATCTTATCTTCATTAGCTTGTCCATTAAACATGGGCATATTAAATTTCACATCTAGTTTCAACGATGCCCTTTTAGAATTACTTGGATGAAAACTAGAATGATGAGAATGAGAGGAAGAGGAAGAAGATCTTGAACTTGAATATGGTGATGGAGGCTCAGGAGGATCTCCTCCAATTCCATGGTTCACTGAATCATAATCCTCTCCTTAAGATTTTTTCTTCTCCTCATTTTTTTCTACTCTCTCTTCATATTATGCATACAATTTTTCTACCATGTATGGCTTCTGGTAGAAGATCTTGTGAAAATTCTACTCATGATCAACACACCTGTTTTCATCATCCATTTTCCTTCCTCGAGTTGCACGTCCAATATTTGTGTTGAAAGTATTGAGTTTTCCTTCACCTGCTTTGAGCTTGGACCTGGTAAGCATTCACACTCGCAATGCAAGTCAAAGACGACTACCTTGATACCAACATGATCTGAGATCTTTTCATCGATGACATTACATGAATTTCATTAAGGGCATAAATAAAAACTTATTTGCAACATGATTAAAGAAGACATAATCATGGAGAAAAGATGAGAAGAAGAAGAAGAAGAACATAATACATGATAACGAAGTTCGTTGCAAGAATGGACTACGTCTCTAGGCCCACTTCGAAGTGGAGAGGCTTTTATATTATCTCAACAATAAATTGGCATAAATTACATGGATATACCTCAAAATGGAAATGGCCTAAAAATTTGTTGCTCGGATGGAAAATTCAACTGCACCAGTGGATTCGTGGCAAGAAATCGTGTAGGAATGACTGCCAAATTATGAAATTCTGACATTGCTCATCCCGGTCCCCCCTAGGCTCTTCTACTCATAAATCATGCCACCATTTTGTAATAAATACTCTGAAATATGCATAAAAATACATGCTTGTATGGAACTTTGGTGTGGACCCTGAGATCTGGAAAAAGGTTGGGTTTAAAATGATTTTCATGGGAGGATTTACCAACCTGTCCATTTGGTTTGCTGACAACTTGGGTTATATTAAGTATTTGGTTGGGGGAGGTCCTGGGGTCAAACCCTGCAAACCCCCCATTTTAAAGTTTTCTTGTAACAATACATTTAAATATAGTTTTTGAAAACTATATACAACATAACCATCGAACCTTACCAGCCAATTAAACCTTTTGGTGCCCATTTTGTTGATGTGACGGGTGCAACATCTCACAGTTGGGGTCTTTGTCGAGATACGAGGTGTAGCGTCTGGATTATGTGGGTCATTATCTGGGCTGACCGTTGGGTCCGGTGTCAGCCGGTCAACAACCATTTTTATTTTATTTTTTGAATTTCATTGCGCAACCCTCATTGAGTGTTTCCAGGGTGCCACGCGATGCCCAATGATTGGGCCATGTGGCACCCTATCATTGTCATTCTATGTCCAGTCATCCCTACCATGCATCATGATGTTAGGAGGCCACGTGGTGGCCTCTGGGTGATTCTACATGGTGTCACCTTGGGGTGCCACGTGGCACTCACCAATTGGTTCAAGTGGCCACCAAAAATGAATCCTCATTCCCTCATATATAACATGGTATGGTCTTATCTTGATTTTTCACATATTTCCTGGGACCTCATCACAAATCCCTAGGATGTAGTTACACTTTCTTGTCATACCCATTTTAAACTTTCCATAATCCGTTCTTTATTATCATATACTTTTTACTTCAAGTATTTTGGTTTTTGGTTGAAGCTACTCATTAGCTACCTTAGTAGCACATACAATATGACCATTCCATGGACCCTACAGGTATATTATTCAAACTATCATACATACATACCAAACTAGCATACATGAGCTCCCTTTATGACCTAAAACTCGTGTATACCTCAAAAACTAGGGTTTTCTACAACTTTGAAACTTTCGCCTTCGACCTTCTTTTTCTACCTTAGAAAATGACACTACAACCTTAGCAAAAGATCACTAGATCACACATGTGTGAGTGTATTTATGAATGAATCCTTGAGGTGTATTTATACTTGTTCTAGGAAACTCTTCTCCTTAATTTAGAGCCACACCTTGCCTTGCAATGTACCAAACTTTCTAGTCTGTGAGAGTGTGAGAGGGAGAGAGAGGAAGAAAAAGACGATAAATAGAGAGAGTGTGTGGGAGGGAGAGAGAGGAAGGCATAGAGGGTGGATAGAAAGAGTGTGTTTGTGAGAGTGTGGTAGGGAGAGAGAGGACAACATAGAAGTGCGATAGAGAGATATTGTGTGTTAGTGTGACAGGGAGAGAGAAGAAGACAAAGAGGGGGGTAGAGAGATGTTGGCTATGCGTTATATTCTTTGCATGTGTGTGTGGGCGTGTCAGATTCGACAACTGCATATAAATATCCCTCTAGTAGTTCTCTTTGTGTCGTGTGCACTGGGCACTTTCCTAGGGGAGTCCAAAGGGGGGCAGGTATGCCCCCCCTGGTTACGAGCAACACCCCGAAAAAAAAAAATTGGGGTGCTTTTTGTTATTTTTAGTGGTTTACTAAATTAATCCCGGATTAAAGGATTAGGGTTTTGGTATCTACGGAATACCTAAAAACATTGTATATATTGTATGGTGAATGGTGAAATTCTATATAATGAATATAAGAAAGGTTTTCCCAGTTGAGGGTTTCTAGTATAAAATCTCTATGTACTCTGTGTATGAGCCATTGATTAAATTATGTTTTTCTTAAGAATCTATATGCATTGATTTACTTCATAGGTTTAAAACTTACCTGTGGTATCAAAGCTCGTTTTTGGCTTCAGAGGGACGCCTTTGTTGTTGAGGGTTTTGCTCAGTCTTGATAGATGAAGTTTATCTTGGGTCTGTTATAAACCTGGGTTTAGTGGGAGCTTTTGCAATGTTTATTCGAGTGTATAAATAGGAATGGAAAGATATTCTAGAATCGAGATAGAGAAGTTCAACGGTAAAAACTTTGACCTATGGAATCTCAATATGGAGGACCTTCTTGTAGACAAAGAACAATGGATCATTGTGGATCCTGGTACACAACCTACTAGTACACCGTCTATGAGCACACAGGCTACTAGTACACAACCTACTAGTACACCACCTACTTGTATGTCAAAGGAATATTGGGAGAAGTTGGACATAAGAGCAAGGAGTATTATTCGACTTTGCCTGGCAAATTCGGTGTTGTTAAATGTCTCAGGAGAATCTACAGCCAAGGAACTACGAGATAAGTTGGGAAATTTGTATCAATCAAAGTCCCCAGTAAACAAGTTTTTTCTTCGAAAGAAGTTGTATCATCTTTGAATGGAAGATGGAGATTATGTGACAGAACATCTAAATGCCTTTAATACTCTGGTAAGTCAACTTGTCTCTATTAATATTACGATAGCAGAAGAAGATAAGTGTCTTACTTTGTTATGTTCTTTTCTGGACTCTTGGGATAATCTGGTTGTAGCAATTGGTAGTACCACTCAATCTACATTGAAGTATGAGGATGTAGTTTCATCATTGTTATCTGAAGAGATGAGGTGGAAAAGCATGGATAGCCATAGCATAGATGCTTTATTTGTAAGAGGTTGTACCCAAGACAACAATCATGGTAAACCTTCGGGGGGGAGATCTAAATCTAAAGGTAGATCTAAGTCTCCAAGAAAATATTTGAGGAAATGCTAGAAGTGTGGTAAAACAGGGCATTATAAGAAAGATTGCAAGTCTAAGAAGGTTGAAAAACCAAAGGGATATGATAGTACCTCTTTCACTGAGGCGAAAACATCCACTAAAGAAGGAGGTGATGTTTACCTGGCATCTACAAGTACACATGTAGACTGTGATGTATGGTTGATTGACTCAGGTGCATCATACTATATGACTCCTTACAGGGGGTGGTTCTCTGAATATGAAAAATATGATGGTGGTGATGTATTCCTAGGAGATGACTCGACAGCAAAAATCTTGGGACATGGAAGAGTTAAGTTGCTACTAAAATATGGAAGGATTAGAACACTCCCTAGGGTTTTTCCATTCCAAAACTAGCCAGGAGCTTAATATCTGTAAGCAATATGGAAGATCAGGGAGTGGATACTGTATTTGGAAAGGGAACTTGCAAGATGGTACGAGGAGAAATGGTGTTTATGAGGGGAGTTCGATGTGGAACTCTGTATAGTTTGTTGGGAAGCACTTATACTAATGGGTGTAACAATTATGTTGTCCCTGAGCAGAGAAATGAAGGAGACAAGACCAATATTGTCCCAGAAAAGAAGACCATGTTGTGGCATCAAAGACTGGGGCATATTGGAGTAAAGGGCCTTCGAACACTACATGGTAAAGGTATGGTTGAAGGTATGTATAATTGAACTTTGGATTTTGATTTATGTGAACATTTCATATATGGTAAATAAAATTGAGTAAGATTCCCATCTGGTGCTATAAGAGCAAGGGGGATCTTAGAGTTAATACACAGTGATGTGTTTGGACCTGTTCCTGTTCCATCCCTAGGTAAATCTGTGTATTATGTTTCATTCATAGATGATTTTTCAAGGAACACATGGATTTATTTTCTTAGAAAGAAATCTGAGGTATTTGATAAATTTAAAGAGTTTAAGGCTCTAGTAGAAAATCAGACAGAGAAGAAAATAAAGGTATTGGGAACAGATAATGGTGGACAATTTTGTGGAAATAAATTCGAAGAATTTGATAAGAAGTGTGGTATGGAAAGGTAGAAGACTACTCCATACACTCCTCAGTAGAATGGAGTTGCAAAAAGGATTAATGAGACACTGATGGAAAAAGCAAGGAGCATGCTCAGTGGTGTCGGGTTAGGAGAAGAATTTTGGGCAGAGGCAGCGGGTACAGCATGTTACCTGGTCAATAGATCACCTTCATCAGTGTTGGATGATAAAACTCCACATGAGGTATGGTTTGGAAAGAAACCCTCTCTTTAACATCTTAGATTGTTTGGTTGTAATGCTTATGTACATGTTCCAAAGGAAAATAGAAGTAAGCTAGATAAAAAGGATGAAAAGGGTATCTTTATTGGTTATAAAGATGGTGTGAAAGGTTATAAGATTTGGAACCCAGAAATCAAGAAAACAGTTCAGAGTTGAGATGTTTTTTTCAGAGAGGTAAAATATGTGTCCAAACAGGAATTCCTACCAACACAAGACGAATCTGAGAAAATAGAGATTGAGTTGGATGATGCAAAATCTGAATCATCTAAAGAAGAGGAAGAAGAAGAAGAAGAAGAAGAAGAAGAATAAGAACCTCATACCCCAATATTGAGGAGATCAGTGAGAGATAGAAGGAAACCAGAAAGGTATAGTCCACCTGATTTTCATTCCAAATTTTCTTTATCTATTACTGATGATGATCCCAGAACTATCAGGGAATCAGTGAATTTAGAGGCTAGTAAACTCTAGAAGAAGGCCATGGTTGAAGAAATGGATGCCTTGGATAAGAATGAGGCATGGGATATAGTTGATTTTTCAGATGGAAGAAAATCAGTTGGTAGAAAATGGTTGTTCAAGAAGAAGTTTAATGCACAAGGTAAAGTGGAGAAATACAAAGCTAAAGGTTATTCCTAGGTGGAGGGAATTGACTTTGGTGAGATTTTTTCTCCTGTTTCTAAGTTAACTTCTATTAGATTTATTTTATCTATTGTTGTTGCTTTTGATCTTGAAGTGAAATAGATGGATGTGAAGACAACATTCCTACATGGGGATCTAGAAGAAGAAATCTACATGAAGCATCCAGAAGGCTTTGTAGTGAAGGGAAATAAAGAGTTGGTCTATAAGCTAAAGAAGTCACTATATGGTTTGAAGCAATCACCTAGGATGTGGTACCAAACGTTTGACACATACATCCTTGGATTGGGATTTGTAAGAAGCAGGGATGATCATCATGTATATTCCAAGTAGGTTGGTAATCACTTCATTTATGTAGTGTTGTATGTTGATGACATGTTGTCAGTAGGAAATAACATGGATGTTATCAAGGAGGTGAAATTGTAGCTATCCTCCAAGTTTCACAAGTAGGAAATAACATGGATGTTATCAAGGAGGTGAAATTGTAGCTATCCTCCAAGTTTCACATGAAGGATCTTGGTGCTGCTAACTTCATTCTGGGAATGGAGATTGAAAGAGATCGTGCAAACAGGAAACTCTGGTTGAATCAAAGAAAATATGTTGAGACGATATTGCAGAGGTTTAATATGCATGGAAGTAAACCGGTCAAGGTTCCTATTCCTATAGGCGTAAAGTTATCTGTAGATCAGTGTCC
>SNQJ01S0044494.1:92288-106700 GCA_010110895.2 Picea sitchensis | reverse complement strand
AGTTAACTGCCTATTCAGATGCAGATTGGGCAAACTGTGTTGATGAGAGAAAAAGCACTAGTGGAGGAGAATTCTTCCTGGGTGACTCATTAGTAGCATGGCTTAGTAAAAAGCAAGGTTCCATTTCCTTATCAACTAGAGAGGCAGAGTACATTGTTGTTGCTACCTATTGCACTCAGGTATTATGGATGATTCAGACACTTGCAGACTTGGAGGTAAAATACGCTGCACCGATCCCAATTCATTGTGATAACACTAGTGCCATCAGTGTGTCTAAGAATATTGTATTCCACTCCAAGACCAAGCATATTCCCATAAAATACCATTTTCTGAGAGAGCAGGTCACCAATCAGGTTGTTCAAGTCCATTACATTCCAACCACAGAACAAACTGCAGACATCTTTACTAAAACCCTAGCCAAGACACCATTTGAATATCTTTGACAGAAGCTGGGTGCCATACTATCTCACACCTAAGAGAGTCCATCCTATTAGGGGGAGTTTTATATTGATTGAATATATGATACCTCCAAAAATTACTGCAACAGCTCATGGGGAGCATGTTTTCTTTGACATTGATGTCAAAGGGGGAGAAAAAGGAGTGGTCCAGACCAAATGCTACAGTTGGAGGTCCAAATAGACTAGCGCATTCATTCAGGGTTTCCATCAATGCCAAAGGGGGATATTGTTGTGATTATCATTGATGGTAGGCGTGATTTTCATTGATGGAAAGATCAGAGTATGCAACGATTGCAAAATAGGGACAACGAAAGCTCGGGAGGAGAAGCGACAGTGATATTTGGATCCCATTGAGAATTCCCAATGAACGTCAGATCTGAGCTCGAAGTACGACCAGCGTTGGATCCAGGAGAACCTGCAAATTCGTTAAAGAGAAAGGTGAAGTGAGGTTATGAAAATCCTGAAGGCAAGAGGACAGTCTCAGATACCAGGAGCTAGAAGAGTCAAGACTCTTCATCATCAGGAGTCCCGGAATCGCGAAATGCAAAACCTCGAAAACCCGAATCCCGAAATAGGCACACCAACAAAGAACTTCGCAGACTGGGAAATAACTCTATTTCAGAGTCCCGGATACCGGGAGTTGAAGTGTCGAAACACTTCACCACAGAAGTGTCAAAATGCTGAATCGTCGAAATGCGAAACAACAAAATATTGGATCTTTGATCCAACTCCATTTCGGAACTTCGGATATCGGGAGTTGGAGGAGTTAAGTGTCGAGACTCTTCACCACAAGAGTCCTGAAATGGCGAAATGTGAAACGTCGAAATGTTGTTGATCCGACTCCATTTCGGAGTTTCGGATACTGGGACTTGGAGTTGTCAAGAACTCTCACATCAATAATGTCGAAATCATGATATGAGAAATCACGAAGAGATATGGACCGTCGAATCATCAAGAATGTGGACCATTGATCCGACTCCATTTCGAAGGTTCGAATACCAGGAGTTGGAAGAGTCAAGAGTTGATACTCTTCATCAAAGGAGTCCCGAAATTCCTAAATGCGAAATGCCAAAATGCGAAATGTGAAAACAATTTTTTGGTGTAAGCCTTGGTCACTGCTGGAGGTCACATCGTCAAAGAGTTGTAGAGAAGAGCTTGAAGAGACAAGATCCATTTCGAAGTTTGGGACATGGAGAATCGAGACTCTTCACCACAAGAATGTCGAAATTAGGAAATGTCGAAATGTGAAATAAACGCAAGATCCTACAGATCCAATCCAACGATGCAGGTGAATTTAAGTATGATCGGAGGGCTAATGTTTCACTTTAGAGTGTAACTTCTAGAAATTATTGATGGCTTCTGCCAGAGGGATGAAACATGCCTCAGTTTGATCGCCAGAGAATATGAAGAGGCTCGAGGCATCTTCCAGTGAAAGGAAGGCTATTCTTAGAAGTGATTGACAGATGGAAGAGTGTTGAAGCCTGTAACTACAATAGAGAGGATCAACTCGACTTTGATAGAGAAGACGAAGAGTCTCAACTATGCGACAGGCTAAGGAATCTCAACATAACACCCAATGATGATGGACGCATGGGTTTAACTACCAGAGAAGCAGAAGAGTTTCCATGATGATCAGGCATAGCACTCAACATGGAGAGAGCATGCAGAAGCATGGTGAAATAGCATGAATAAGGTGCACATAGACTATATGTATGCAAAACAAAGAAGAGATGGGGGTTTCTGTTGTTCAGAGTGATCAAGGAGTGTAGAAGGAGGGGTGTACAACAGCGGAAACACGGAGAAGAGGAATGGTGCATTGAATGGACATGGAACACAGAGCATGAAAGGTAGAAGCACAGTAAGCACAAGATATGTGTGTAGAAATATAGTGAGACACTAAAGGAAGGCTGAGGTGCTCCTGTAGAGAAAAAAAAGAAGTTCAGAAAGTACAAGAAGATGCAGACAGAGAGACACTGATACGGGAGAGCAGAGCAGCATAGCAAAACAATGATAAGTCTCGTAAGCCAATGACAAATAGTGTATCACTGTGATAAATTTATATATAGCAAACTTTATATGTTAGGATGGAAGGGAGGTGCTAGGGAGGAATGTTGTCCTCAGAGGTTCAATTGGGTGCTTGAACACAGGGAGTTGTACCTTCCATCTGGTTGCAGCTAGAGAAACCAGGGTGGCAAGGTGGTGCAAGGGAGAACTGTTGTTCTTTGTTATACAGGTTGGTGCCTATGTGACTGGAAGTTGGTGCTTCCATCCAGTTGGTGCTGGAACACTTAGGGAGTTGGTGCTTCCTTCTAGTGGGTGGTAGAGAAACCAGGGAGTTGGTGCTTCCTTCTAGTTGGTGCTAGAGAATCCAGAGAGTTGGTGCTTTCAGCAAGTAGCATATTGGAAAACAGAGGTTGTAGCCTCATTATGAGTTGGTGCTCATATGTATGATAATGTAAAGAATGTAAAGATTACTTATCATATAAATAAGAAGAGGTTTTTACCCTGTATGGGTTTCCTCAGGAAATATAGGTCTTTGTGTATCTCATATGTGTGACTGATGTTGAATGTTCTATTGCTTACTTCCCTGCATTATTGTGACTGTCATTAAATGTTGTGTAAAGAGTTTAAAATAAGCATAGTTTTTTAAGCCCAGTAACAACTGATTCACCCCCCCCCCTCTCAGTTGTCCAACATATCTATCTTGAGAATATAGCGAAGGATTTCTAGGTAATATTCCCTTGTTGAGAAGGGTTTCCCAGGATATTTCTTGTGCTCTTGTGCATGGTATTTCTTCTTGTGATCGTGGTTGTTGCAGCAATTGTGAATCGTGTAGTTGTATTTGTTTATGGTTCAAGTAAATGCTAAAATTGAAATAAAACTCATGCTTGAGACTAGAATAGTGAAAATTCAACATGGTATCAAAGCTTAGGTCTTGAAGAACCCATTGCACAAGCATCTACCAGTCATCCTCTCACTTCTGCAGAACCGTACAACCCTCCTAAGGTTTACATAAAAATACATACGACCCTCCTTTTCTGAGGTATTTCAACACCTTAAACTTAGACGTTGGGGATAAAAAATGTATAGGAGTGTACAACCTCCCTCACCACACCTCCAACGAGCTTCAGATTTAATTTCTGAGCATTTTGGATTTTTGGCTCTAGGGTTTCACAATTTTCTGTAGAAATTTTAGAATTAGGGTTTTTGTAGCTCATTGAAGGAGATTATCATCTCACCAGTGTTATTCTGACTTTCAAGGCTTATTGTTGGCAGTCATAAGCCCAACAAAACCTAAGGTTGATAGCATAGCCTATCCGTTAGGTTTTCTAGTCCAGTTGGTAAGGGTTTGTGAAGAATCTAAAATATGATGAACAAAACTATGATGGAATGATCCAAAAAGGATCCAGAGAAGGCTAAGAATAACTAAGAACTCACAGAGGAAACTCAGAGGACTCAGAATGGCTTCAAGAGATAGAGAAAGGGAAAAAAATCAAAGTTCCCAAAACTTAGTGAAAATGACATAATCGTGAAGACTGTGTCGCAAGATTTCTAATGGCACAAACGACTTGTCAAACAGAGTTACGGTTTGAAATATATTGATGGTCAAAGTTGTGGTAAAACAAGGCCAGAAAACAAGGGACACATCATCGTCTGTACTGATGATTTCAGCAACTAACATGATAGGGTGATGTCATCGCATGGGTTGTTAACGTCAGAATGCCACCTGGAAGCACCACAGGCTGCCACGTGTCACCTTCCATTGGACTTTTCAGGGGTCCATGTGGACCAATAGAAAAGTGCCACGTTGATTGGGTGTGAAATCAACATTCAGGTGGAATAATCAGAATATGCCATGTGGCCCAATCATACGGTGACACGTGGCATCCCCGAAACGCCCAAGGACGACACGTATCCAAAAAATCAAAAAAATATATTGGCAGGACCTTGCGAAATATGGCGGAGATCTGCCATATCTGGTGACAACCACCACATCTAGAAGCTGCTAACCAAATCTGGCGAGGGTTATAACTATAGAACTAAAATGGGAGCCCGCGAGGTTTGACCCCAGGACCTCCCCACATCAAACGCTCGAAGTTTAGTGCCATAACCAATCCACCTAATTGTTCCGTTGGAACATCTGTCTGCCAGTTTTATATTAAAGACAAGTTTCCTCCAGCCACCAAGGAGAGGCACGGCTGTATGTTTGCGGGAAAGGATTTTGAGATGAAGATTGTCATTATTGCAGGTTGCAGTGGGCATGACAATTGATACCGAGTTTTTCTTGGGCTTGGGAGTGCCAGAGTCGGATCAGAGCGTGGAGACAATCATTTTTGGGTAATTCAATGCCACAATTCAGTGGTGATGTATGTTTTTTGATCTGAGCATTATTTTTGCATCTTGATTTCAGAATGAGGTATATTCATGTATTTTCCAAATTCTTTTGTTGAGTTAATGAAAGAGCCTACCCATTGAGAGCAGGACCCGAAGACATAGTCCACCAGGGACGAACTCCGTTATCAAGTTTTTGTGTTCATATTCGATGCTTATGTATCTTCATTTTTAATTTTTTCCTTCTTTAATGGTGCACTTTAATTTATGCTCATTTAATACAATTCTTTATAAGTCACGATGAAAAGATCCCAAATCATGTTGGTATCAGAGCAGTCATATTTGACTTGAATTGTTGAGCGTGAATGCTTATTAGGGCCAAGCATAAGCAGGGTGAAGGAACTCTTAATACGTTCAATCTTGAAGTTGGCCATGTATCCAGAAGGAAGAAAATGGCATAAGAGGACAAGCGTTATGAACAGGAGAAAAACTTTCACATGGTCTTTTATCGCATGTCATAAATGGTTGAGCGAATGTATGGAGATTATGAAAAGAGGATGAAGAAGAAAGTGAAGAAAAAGGAAGCACATGCAGATGATGATGCTTCAGTAAACCAAGGGGCTGGAGGAGATCCTCCTAAGCCTCCATATTCACCTTCAAGTTCTAGTTCTTCTTCCTCTGAGCATTCTCATCATTCTCGTCACTCTAGCCATAAAGCCTCTTTTAAGAAACCATTATTAAATCTTGATGTAAAATTTTCTTTACCTGTGTTTAATGGAGATGCTAATCTTGAAAAGCTAGATAATTGTATCCAACAAGTTGACGTGTATTTTCGTGTCCAACATATTGACGAAGAGGAAGTTAAAGTGCAACTGGCTTCTCTTTGTTTGGAAGGCACCGCTCTCGTATGGTGGGAAAGAAAACTTCAGGACAAAAGTAAGTGTGGTAAGTTTCTTTCCTCATGGTTGGAATTTAAATCAGCAATAAGGAAGCAATTCTATCCATTAGGGTATTTACATAAAGCAATGATGGAATAACAAACCTTAAGGAAAAGTAAAGGACAAAATGTACAAAGTTTCACAGAAGAATTTAGGAAGAAATATCTTGCATTGAAAATTACTTTGGATTCTTATGAAACTTTAATGAAGTATATTGGTGCACTTCACAGTTATATTTGACATACTTTTCTCTTGTTTAATCCCACTAGTCTTGATGAAGTTTGTGTGCAAGCCACTCACCTTGAGAACCGGGGTAAACATGTTCAAGAATATCCCACAAATAAACTTTCCAATTTCCCACAAGAGACTTTCAAGAAGTTTAAAAGGAAGGACAAGAAGACCTCTACAATGATGAGAGAAGGAGGAAAACCCTCTTGCACTCATTGCAATAAGAGCGGTGACGATGAAGAACGCTATTGGAAACTGCATCTAGAAAAGAAACAGAAATAGTTCGGTGGAAAGGGGAAGACAAAGACCGTTGCTATGGTACTTCAAGATCTTAGTTCCGATTCGAGAGATGAAGGAAAGATCACAACGGTTGGAGTATAAGGTAAAGATTCTCTTCATGCTAGTTCTAGTTCCAATGATGAATCTCATGTTGATGAACGAAAGAGGAATGATTTATTTCACATAAGAGTTGTATCTAAACATACTAAGATAGATACATTATTTGATATGAGTTCCCAAGTAAAATTAATATCTGAAGCACTTGTCAAGAAAATGGGTCTTGAAACGAAACCACATCTCAAGCTTTATCCTCTTGGTTGGGTATGTGACAAAGAAAAACTTAATGTCACCAAACAATGTAGGATCAGATTTACTATTTCTTCAAAATTGATTGATGAAGTTGATTTGGATGTTGTACCACTTGATATATGTGGCATAGTGTTGGGAAGTCCTTATCTTTATGATAGAAAAACAGTCTTCTTTCGACATGAGAACAAATACCCCCTCACTAAGGGGGGAGTGGAATATATTGTTAGATCTCACATCATGAGGGTAAATACAACACTTGTTAGTGTAGTACAAATGAAAAGAATCATAAACACTAATAAGATATATGTACTCATGGTCATCAGAGAGAAAGATGTCGAGACATCCGACACTTTCCAAGGGTGTGATCCATCTCATAAAAAGGAATTAATTGATATTGTTTTTAAGTATGATGATATTTTTCAGGAACCAGATGGATTACCTCCTAAGAGAGAAATCCAACATGAGATACATCTTCAGCAGGATTCCCCTCGAGCTAATATGGGCATGTACAGGATATCAGTTGTGGAGATGACAGAGATCAAGAAGCAGGTACAAGGCTTATTGGATCAAGGGGTCATCAGGCCCAGTTCATCTCCTTATGGTTCTCCAATCGTGATGGTGACAAAGAAGGATGGCACATGGAAAATGTCTGTCGATTATCGGGCCTTGAATAAAATCATGGTGAAAAATCGATACCCTCTTCCTCACATAGATGACTTACTTGATCAATTGAAGAATGTTGTCTATTTCACTAATTTGGATTTGTGTAGTGAATATCATCAAATCAGAGTGGCAGAACAGGATGCATGGAAAATTTCCTTTAAAATCAAACAGGGATTGTTTGAGTGGTTGGTTATGCTGTTTGGGCTTTGTAATGCTTTGAAAAATTTCACGCGTGTGATGAATGATGTATTCAGGCCTTTCATAGATGACTTTGTGATTGTATATTTAGACGACATTCTTGTTTTTAGAGGGATATGGGATGAGCATGTGAGGCATGTAAAGAAAGTATTAGATACTTTGCAAATGGAAAAGTTGTATGTAAAATTGTATAAATGTGAATTTGGCAAGACTGCACTTGTATACTTAGGTCATATTGTAGGAGGAGGACAATTGAAAATTGACCCTTCCAAAGTTGATGTCTTTGTAAATTTTCCTGAGCCAATAAGTGTAACCAAAGTTCGAAGCTTCTTAGGTGTGTTCCAGTATTGGAGGAGATTCATTCCCAACTTCTCCTTCATATCAGCTCCACTGCATGCCTTAACCAGTGTGAAGAACAATTTTCAGTGGGAAGGAAAGAAACAAAAATCTTTCGACACTTTGAAGGGAAAGATCAGTATCGCATCAGTATTAACACTGGTAAACTTTTGAGATCGAGACAGTTTCCAACGGATACGCCAAGGGTGCAGTACTACTGCAATATTGTAAGCCTATATATTACCACTCTGAAACTTTTAACCAAGTTGTTGTTAACTATCCTACATATGATAAAGAGTTGTATGCATTAGTCCAAAGTGTAAAGAAATGGAAGCACTACTTGTTAGGGAAGGAACCCATTATACATACAGACCACCAACCCTTACAGTATCTTCAAGCACAAACCAAATTGCAACAATCTCGACACTACAGGTGGATGGGTTTTCTACAACAGTTTCAATTGGTAATCAAGTACAAAAATGGTACAAGTAACAAGGTAGCTGATATGCTTTCTAGACTTCCTATTGTTGCTTCTATTATTTTGAAGAATGCTTCTTTATCTCATGATAGCTATATAGAAAAATATTCCATGGATGAATATTTTAAAGAAGTATATGCGAAGCTAACCCTTGGTGCACAGGTAGAGAACTATTGTCTACATGGAAAGTTACTTTACCATCTCGGAAAGCTATGTATTCCTACAAGTGACTGAGTCCATGTAATACAAGAAGCTCATACTTCTCTTGTGTCTGTGCATTTTGGGGTAGGAAAAACTATGGCTCATTTACAGAGGTTTTGTTACTGGCCTCAAATGAAAGAAATTGTAACTAAATGTCTAAAGGGGTGTGTGATGTGTTCTACTTGTAAGCCCACTAATAGAAAACTGGGGCTATACTCACCACTTCCTGTTCCATCCCATCCATGGGAAAGTATATCCATGGATTTTGTAGGGGGTTTACCCATGAACAAAGGGATTCATGATTATTTGTATGTTGTAGTGGATAGGTTCAGCAAGATGTGTATCTTGATGCCTTGTAAAAAGAAGATCACTGCGGGGAAGACTGCTAATATCTTATTTCAACATGTTTAGGTTCACTTTGGATTACCCACATCTATCGTCTCAGATCGAGATATTCGATTCCTTGGGGACTTTTGGACTATATTGTGGAGAATGATGGACACCAAATTGAAGAGGATCACTGCTTTCCATCCACAGACCAATGGACAGACAGAGGTGGTAAACCAAACAATGGTACTTTTGCTTTGAGGCTACTGTAGCAAGCATCCCAAGATATGGGATGAACAAATGCCCTATGTACAATATGCGTACAACTGAGATTTACATTCCTCCACTTAGAGTTCACCTTTTGAGACATGTTTTGGGTACCTACCAAAGGTTCCTTTGGACTTGATGTACGAGAGAGATGTTGATGTAAATGAAGAACGAACATAGGACAGAGCCCGCAAGTTCATCCAGAGGATTCAAAAGATACACCAGGAAGTCAAGGAACAGTTGGAGAAAATTCAAGAACAGTATAAGGCTCAACATGACAAACATAGGGTTGATCATCAGTTCCAGGTTGGAGACCGGGTATGACTTCACATCAACAAGGACAGATTGAAGGGTGAAGGAAAGAAACTCAAGCCCATTTGTTATGGACCCTTCACTATCTTGGAGAAAAGCGGTACCAATGATTTTTATCTGGATATTCCACCTTACATGCATATTTGCTCAGTCGTGAACGTTGAGAACTTGGAACTTTTTTAGCCTCCCATGATCATGGATCAAGATGAGGAAGTTTCAATACCATCAGTTGATCAGTTTGCATTTGAGTACTTGGATGGGCTACATGAATATATCATCCTGGACAGGAGGACGGGGACTTCACACAAGGGTGATGTTGATTATATTTGAGTAGTCTTAAAAGGAACCCATCCAAGCAAGGCAAAGTGGATCGAGAAGGACAAAGTGAGGGGACTCTTCCCTCACTTACCAGTTGATTGATGTAATCTTTTGGTGGTCCAAAAAGCTCTTAGTGGGAAGGCATGATCCAAAAAGGATGCAGAGAAGGATAATAATAACTCAGAACTCACAGAGGCAACTCAGAATGCTCAGAATGGCTTCAGCAGACAGAGAAAGGGAAAAAAATAAAAATTCCCAAAACTCGGTGAAAATGGCATGATTGCGAAGAGCACGTCGAAATATTTCTAACGGCGCAAATGGCTCGTCAAATGGAGTTATGGTTTGATATATATTCACGGTCAAATTTACAGTCAAACATGGCCAATCAACAGGGGACACATCATCGTTCGTACTAATGAAGACAAAAATTGACACGAAAAGGTGACGTCATCGTATGTGATTTTGACATCAGTATGCCACGTGGTAGCACCATTGACTGCCATGTGTCACTCGCCATTGGAATTTTCAGGGGTCCCTGTGGACCAATTAAAAAGTACCATGTGGCACCCCCAGGAGATGCCACATGGCACCTTCCAGGAAGTGCCACGTGTCATGTATGGTTGACTAGGAGTGACATCATCATTCAGGTGGATCAATTAGAATATTTAGTGGGTGACACATGGCATCCCCGAAATTCCCAAGGACGACCCGTATCTGAAAAATAAAAAAACTATATTGGTGGGACCTTGCCAAATCTAGCGGAGGTCCACCATATCTAGTGACAACAACCACATCTAGAAGCCTCTAACCAAATCTAGTGGGGGTTATAACTATAGAACTAAAATGGGAGCCTGCGGGGTTTGACCCCGAGACCTCCCCACATCAAACACTCTAAGTTTAGCGCCATAACCAATCTGCCTAACTGTTCCGTTGGAACATTTGTCCGCCATTTATATATTAAATCGAAGTTTCTGCTACCACCGAGGAGAGATGCAGTCATATGTCTATGGGCACAAATTTCGAGAAGAAGAATGTCATTATTGCAGGTTGCAGTGGGCACAAAAACCGAGTCAGAGTTTTTCTTGGGCTTGGGAGTGCCAGAGTTGTATCAGAGCGTGGAGACAGTCATTTTTGTGTAGTTCGACGCTCCAAATTCAGTGGTGATGTTTGTTTTATGATCTGAGAATTATTTCTGCAACTTGATTTCAGAATGAGGTATATTCATTTATTTTACAAATTCTTTTGCTAAGTTAATGAAAGATCCTACCCATTGAGAGAAGGACCCGGAGATGTAGTCCACCAGGGATGAACTTCATTATCAAGTTTTTGTGTTCATATCTAATGCTTATGTCTCTTCATTTTTAAGTTTTTCCTTCTTTAATGGTGCACTTTAATTTATTCATTTAATACAATTCTTTATAAGTCACGATGAAAAGATACCGGATCATGGAAGATAAGCTTGATGGATCAAGCAAATACATTTCCTAGAAGCCAAGACTTCAGAGAGATGAAGACATCAAAGAAGAAGCCTTCTTATTCATTTCAACACTCTCAGGTATGGTTCCTCCTAATGATGGTACTTGGTTAATTGACAGTGGTGCCTCCAGAAACATGAATAGTTTTAGAGATCACCCGACTAATCTTGTTGAGAAAGAGACTAATCTACATGTTATCCTTGGAGACGATGTCATATATAATGTGAAAGGGGTTGGAACTTATACCTTCCAACTAGATTTTGACATGCATCTTCAACTAAGTGAAGTACCATATGTACATGGGATGAAGAGGAACCTTGTCTCCATTCTTCCTTAGAAGACAAAGGCTACAAGGTTACCTTTTATAAAGGAAAAGTTCTTGCATGGCACAAGGCCTCACATATAAATTCTTCCAAATTAATTGGTGTTCGAGAAAGCAGCTTATACAGATTGACCATCAAACTAGTCCAAGCCCTGTTACATGATACTATCAACTTGAGTGAGCTATGGCATAAGAGACTTGATCACATTCATTATAGATCTCTTCCAGCTCTAGGGAAAATGGTAACAGGCCTTCCAGAGATACAGATTCAACATAAAGGTGTTTGCAGAGGTTGTTCCCTTGGAAAGAATGTCAAAGGGTCCTTCTTGAGTAGTGACAATAGATCCAAAGAAAATCTTGGACTTGATACATTCATATGTGTGTGGGCCAGTGATTTTTGCCTCCCTGAATGGATATTTGTACGATGTACTCTTCATAGATGGTCATTCTCGGAAAAATTGGATTTACTTCTTGAAGAACAAGGATGGAGTCCTTGAAAAAATTCAAGAATTCAAAGCTCAGGTTGAGAACCTGACCGGAAGAAAGATCAAGGTACTAAGATAAGATAATGGAGGAGAATACACCTCCAAGGATTTCAATAATTTCTTTATTGAAGCAGGGATCAAGAGGGAGTAAACAATTCCTTACAGCCCTCAGCCAAATGGGGTTGCAGAGAGGAAGAAAAGAACCATCATTGAGGCAACCAAAGCGATGATACATGATCAAAGTATACGTATGACTATGTGGGAAGAAGCATGCATGACAAAAGTTTATGTTCAAAACATGAGTCCTCACCATATTTTGAAGAACATAACTCCCGAAGAATCCTTCACCGGAGTGAAGCCTAATATTGGACACTTCAGGATATTTGGATGCCCAGTATATTCTCATGTACCTAAAGAGAAGAGATCCAAGCTATACCCTTCATGGAGAAAGGGTACATTTGTGGGATACAATGAATCTTCGAAGGAATATAAGATCTACATCACTAGTCAGAGACAGATTGAGATAAGTAGAGATGTTATCTTTGAAGAAGAGATAGCCTTTCAAATATCTAGAGAATCTAAGATGTAGATCGACAGTGAGATAGTACCTCCTCCCCCTTCAACAGTTCAGAGGGAAACAAACATCATTCCAGTTGATCCAGTTGTTCTAGTTGATCCATCTTCTCTAGTTGATATCCCCAGATATATTGCAGTAGAGCATAAAAGGCATGTCTGGGCTTGACAAAATTTGCAAGAGGCAAAGGGAGATGCATCCCCTCAAGGGACATCCCGAGAAAGTAAGAGACCAAATATATTTTCGAGCTACTTTTCAACCATGAGTCACATCATTGATTCTGAGCCTTCTTTTCATGGAGAAGCGATAGGTGAGTAGGTATGGAAAGATGTCGTGATAGAAGAATATTAGTCCATCTTGAAGAATGATGTATGGGATATTGTTCCAAGACTAGAAGGGAAGTTTGTAGTGAATTCCAAGTGGATCTATAAGATCAAGCATGCAACTAATGGAAGTATCGAGAAATAAAAAGTGATATTTGTAGCCAGATGATTCTCACAAGTAGAGGGAGTTGACTATGATAAGACATTTTCTCCAGTAGCCCGATACAAATCCATCCGTACTATCATTGCACTAGCTGCATCCATGGGTTGGAAACTACATCAGATGCATGTAAAGACAACCTTTATCAATGGTGATATTGAGGAAGAAGTTTATATCAAGAAGCCAGAAGGATTCATGATACACAACGAGAAATATCATGTGTGCAGGTTGAAGAAAGCCATGTATGGACTAAAGCAAGCACCTCATGCTTGGTATGAGAAAATGGATGGATTATTGATGATTTTTTACTTCAACAAGAGTGTTGTTGATCCAAACCTATATTATCATATTGTTGGTAATGAGTGATTAATATTGGTCCTATATATGGATGACTTATTCCTCACAGGTTCAGAAAGACTTATTGTTGAATGCAAGAAAGCATTGTGATGCAGCACGCGCCACCCAGGACACGTCTGCTCCACCAGGACCTTCTTCTTCACTGGCCCGAAGAGCTAAATTTGCTCTTCAACTCCCTTATCGAAAGTTCTCACACCCACAGAATGGCCTTCGATGATCTCCCTTATCGTATCGGGAGATCGGACCTCGCGTAGTAGCGAGTCCTGTACTCGGGTCGCACTAAACTCCGAAACCCGATGAATATTCCCTTCGCGCCTTTTTCTGTCCTTATTGGAGATTTCCCCCTTGGGAAATCGAAACTTACTATGTCGTGGGTCACACACCTCACAGATCCCCGATTCCCGAAATCCGATGCCACCTGTCCTCTGTCCACGGCAAAGCCCTGGGACCCACGCTCCTGTGGTGATCGAGAAATTGCGTTTCGAGAATTCGTGATTCCTGATGCACAAGGTCACGGACCTTACCAAACCCCGAACTCCGATATACAATGCCACCTGTCATCACCTCAGGGTGAGGCTCAACACTCTGACACCTCTCTTCCACTCAGAGCTATCGGGAAATCGCGGATCGCGATTTCACCCTACGCAATGCACTTGACTCCGGAAATCCTGAAATGCCGAATCCCGACTCCTCGGGATCTCTCGCCACATGTTCCTCCAATCAATGGTTCAGGCTACTTCGGGAAATCGCCGATTGTGGTCTCACTATGCAAGCATTTCTCCACTCCGGGAACCCCGATGCCTCCAAACATCGACTCGCTCAAATCTCCTACCATGTGTCCTCGACGATGGACGGTCCAAAGCGCTCGTCGAGAAATCGCGGATCGCGATTTCAACATGCGAGATTTCTATGTTCTCAGAAACTCCGATATCCCGATGGATGGAACCCCGACTCTCCTGATGTTTAACATGTTTCCACTTTGAGATCAATGGCTGAGATCCTTTCGAGAAATCGTGGATCGCGATTTCGTTCTGCCAGAGTTTCACGACCACGGAAACCCCGATATCCCGAT
>SNQJ01S0044494.1:65050-78380 GCA_010110895.2 Picea sitchensis | reverse complement strand
GAAGCCAAGTAAAGAAGCCTTGAAGACATGTTGATGAAGCCTTGAGAAGCCAACATGCAATATTCAATCCATCAGTACAAGTCCATGTCAAATCAAATTGAATAATCCCTTGAAGAAGTAATGATGTGTCCACTTGAAGAATCCTTGAAGTTCCTTGAAGGAGCCTTGACATAAATGAATATAACTCCAAAGTGGTCCCCTTATGGTGTAGATTTTAAGATGGACCTCATAAGATGAGATAACATGTGTTTGTTTCCACATGCCCACTTTGAGTTTCTCACAAATGGATCCTTGAAGGAGCCTTGAAGAAGCCATAAAACCAAGTGAAGAAGCCCCCAATGTCAAGTGAAGAATCCTACATATTTCCAACATAAATATTGCAAGATGGAGATTGTTGAAAGTATTATTTGTGGTCAATTTGGATACCATATCTTCGAGGTAATTTTTACTCTACATAAATAACTTAAATGGAAGAATAATTTATTTGGTTGGAAACCTTATTCCAAGACCATTCCAACGATATATGGAAGTCCCTCTAACTCCCTAGGAGTGAGGAGATATGAGTTTTTCTTTTTGACAACCCAACCATAAAATTAAGATCGACTCAGCTAATTTTTGGGGACAGAATGATCCAAATGGATATTGGTGGCCACCCACCTTTTCCAACTAGCTCAAAATAGTTTTTTGACAATTTTGGCAATTTACTATTTTTAGCAGTTCTCACTTCCGGGGCCATTTTGAGGGCCTAAATGAAGGATTTTCGGGATTGAGCTTCTCAATGTTGGCCTACGATATGATTTTTTCCCCAAAGTGAATCTCCTCAATGATACCTTTCCAACGGGCTGTCATACGCCTAAAACGAAGATCGTATGCAAAAGTTACGACCCCGGGAAGTTAATGTACTAACTTACCCAAACGGGGCCCACATGAGTTTTGGCGCTTCATCTCCTAGGGTTAGGTTTTTGGATGTCTAGGGTTTTTGGAATTCCTGTTTATTGTAAAAGGCCTTGAGAGACTCATTGTAATCATGTTCTTGCGAATGAGCACATCCTTCACATCTCTTCTCAAAGATAAGCCGCCACCATTCCAACAAGTTTGTTTCCGCTGCATTTTACAATTTCAGCTTATTTTATTAATGAATAGAAAACCATTTTTACTATATCTTTGTTATTTTGTGTGAAGAATCTGTTAATAATCTGTATTCATTTCGTTCTTCTCATAAAATATGGATCAGTGGTATTAGAGCGGTTTGCTCCTTGTCATCTTAATGCATGTCCCCAACGAGTTCAGAGTACAAAGAGCTGGGTCTTGAGCTTGTTTCTCTTGAGGACAAAATCTCTCGCACGCCTAAGAGACCTCTCATGGAAGGAGAAAAGAAAGATGACAGAATAAGAAATCCTTTCAAACTGTTGATTGAGGAAGCCCTCATGCAACAGAGGAATGAGATGATGGATAGTTTCACGCAAATCCTTTGGCGACTACCAACAGGCGAGGCATCTTCTTCGAGCGGAGGCACCACCCCCTTCAAGGTACAAATAAACTTTGATATTCCTATATTTGAAGGTCAGATACATGCAAATGTTGTAGACAAGTGGTTGAATCTGCTAGAAGGGTATTTTTCTGTCCATAACTTCTCAAATAGAGAAAAGATTACTTTTGCGCTCCTCAAAGTCGTCCCCCATGTCAAAGATTGGTGGGAAACATTCTGTGAGCAAAAGGAAACAGAGGAAACCTCATTATTTATAGTCACAACCACCTGGGATTCCTTCAGGGATGTTATTAAGGAACAATACTACCCTATCGAAAGTTATGATGACTTATATACCAAATGGACCACACTGCGGCAAGAAAGAGACCAAGTAGTGCTATATTTCACAAATATCTTCCATAACTTGTGCACCAAGCTGGGTATCAAATATTCAGAGCGACATCTGGTGCTCAATTATTGCGGTGCTCTACATAGATACATCCAAACTGAAATGGAATTTTTAGACATCTCATCCTTGGGCACGGCCTACCGATATGCCATCAAAATCGAGCAGAAGATCAAACAAAAGACGCGACAATTTGGGCTTGGGAACCCGTCACAAAAAAAGCCAGGAAAGGGCGGCCCCAACCTACAGAAAAAAGGATAGAGCAAATATGGATAGTATCAGGATAACCAGTCCAAGCTACAAGAAAAGAAGGACACTAGAAAGACAAAGAAAGATACCGAGAAGTGGTGTGACTTCCATAAGAACCCTTGGCATAACACTGTTGATTGTCACTCAAAGTAGTCACTGGTGGCCGAAGTGAAATCCTCTGAATCAGATGTAGATTCAAACTCTGAGCTAGAACCAGAAAGGGGAAGATGGATCATTGACATGGAACCCAGTGCCACAGTTTCTACCACCAAGCTCCAACCTGGTGAACCAGACGAGCCAGAAGAAGGAGAGTGCCTCTTCTATTCACAAATGTGGGTAAAAGGAACCCCGCTGCACTTCATCATTGATAGCGGTATCCAGAAGAACCTCATCTTTGTAGAGGTTGTCAAGTAGCTAGCCCTTCCCATAATTCCTCACCCACAACCCTACACCATTGGATGGCTCTGCCAAGGAAGTGATCTCTGTGTCAGCCAACAGTGTCGATTGTCATACAACATCAATCCCTTCAAAGATGAGGTATTGTTTGATGTTGCTCCTCTCGAAGTTTGTGATGTTCTTTTGGGCCAAACTTATTTATGGAAACTTAATGTTGTATATGAATCTAGGCCTCGTAGTGTTATTATTACTTTGAATATGAAATTGTACAGGATACCTGAGGTATTCCCACCTAGTGCTATTTCCTTGATCTCTGCTAAGCAATGCAGGAAGGTCATCTCTCAAACGGGGAAGTTTGTCTTCTTCATGATTTTCTCTTAGAATAAGCAAAAGATCACAACCACATCCAGGGTCTCTGCGGCCGACCTCTCCACATAGTAGAAGCAAGTAGATAAGGTCGTCGAAAAATACTCAGATATCTTCTCCTCACCTACCGGGGTACCTCTGCACTGTCAGGTCAAGCACCCCATCGATCTGACCCATAGTGCGTCGCTACCCAATGGGCCAGTATATCGTCGCTCTTTGTTAGAGAATGAGGAGATCAAGTGACAAATCCAAGAATTGCTCCACAAAGGGCACATCCATCCCAACTCATCACCTTGCGGGAGCCCAATCATGCTGGTATAGAAGAAATATGGAACATGGCGACTCTGCATTGATTACCAGGCTCTGAATAAAATCACAATCACAATCAGAAACCGGTACCTGATTCCCCGAATCAATGACCTCCTTGATCAACTCACGGGGGATAATTACTTCAGTAAGATTGATCTAAAGTCTAGCTACCACCAGGTCCGGATAGAATAGATAGATGTATGGAAGACCGCCTTCAAGTCAAAGGAAGGCCTTTTTGAATGGTTGGTCATGCCCTTTGGTTTGACAAATGCTCCGACCACTTTCATGAGGATGATGGGCGATATCCTCCAACCATTCACCAATAATTTTGTAGTGGTGTATCTGGATGACATTCTCATTTATAAAAAGACTTGGGTTGAACACTTACAACATATTCAATAGGTTATGCACACTCTGCGGTAGCACAAGCTATACGCCAACTTGGAAAAATGATCCTTCGGCATGGATAGGGTCCATTACCTAGGCTAAATCATTGATCAACATGGTGTACATGTGGATCCAGCCAAGATCCAAGTCATCTGTGACTAGCCAACCCCAACCACACTCACTAAGCTTCGGAGCTTCTTAGGCCTTGCCAATTTCTACCGCAGGTTTGTGTTGGGATTCTCCCAAATTGCATGGGCCCTCAACCAAATCACCAGGGGTGGTGGTAAGGAAAAATTTGCGTGGGGCCGGTCCCAACAACAATACTTCGATTATTTGAAGCATCTCTTGTGCTCATCCCCAGTACTTTCACTACCAGACCTGCAACATCCCTTTGAGATCAAGACAGATGCTTCAGACTATGCTGTGGGTGTCGTTCTCACTCAGCACGACCACTCTGTGGCCTATCATAGTGAGACACTATCCGATGTTGTCTGTAAGTACCCTATTTACGACAAAGAAATGTACTCCATTGTGAAAGCCTGCCGCCAATGGAGACATTACATTATTGGGAAGGAGACAGTCATCCAAACTGATCATAATCCACTGCAGTTTATGTAGACACAAGGAAAATTGCAGAATGACTGCCATCAAAAGTGGTCCACATACTTGCAGCAATTCCACCTCAACATCAAGTATAAAATAGGAAGCACCAATCACGTCACCGATTGCCTCAGCAAACCATCAGTCATGGCACTCACCACGGTGCTAGACTCTTGCGATCATGATACCTCTAGATGGCCCCAACTCTATGAGATAGACCCAGACTTCGCCACCACCTACCAAATGTTGGGTGCAAACATAGTTGTCGATAATTTCTATCTTCAAGATGGGTTGTTGTGTCATCTGGGCCATATCTGTGTTCCATCAAGTGAGTGAGAGAAGCTAATATGGGAATCCCACTACAGTCGGGTGGAAGGACACTTCGACATCGAAAAGATAGTGGCAATGCTACATAAATACTTCTACTGGCTGAAACTCCGACAGGAGGTCAGCAAGTATATCAGATCATGCACTGCCTGTGCTATTGTCAAACAAACCACTAAGAAATAGGGCCTTTACACCCCTCTTCCTACTCCTAACAGGCCATGGGAATCCATCTCAATGGACTACATGTTGGGCCTCCCATCCACCAAGCAGGGAAATAACTATGTTTTTGTGGTTGTTGACCGTTTTTCTAAGATGGCGATTTTGGTTGCCTGCAAGAAGAGCATCACATCAGAGGCCACTGCCAAGCTCTTCTTTGAATGGGTCTAGGTACATTTTGGACTATGACAAACCATTGTCTCAGATAGGGACAGTCGATTTCTCAGCACATTCTGGTCGAGCCTCTGGTCACTACTGGACACCAAGCTAACCAAATCCATGACCTTCCACCCCCAGACAGATGTACAAATAGAGGTTGTAAATCGAATGGTTGTGCATATACTTCATAGGTATAATTCAAAGAACCCTCTCACATGGTATGAGAGACTTCCCCATGTCTAGCATAGCTAAAACTGAGCCCTTCATAGCTCAATCGGCCACAACCCCTTTCAGGTGGGATTGAGATTCCAACCATTGGGTCCCATAGAAGTTGCACTTCCCCTTGCGGTCACCTCCACCGACTCATATCTTGTTCCAACTGAAGCTGACAAAGCCACCCGGTTCATTGAGTGGATCTAGCACATCCACCGATAGGTTCAAGATATCCTATAGAAGTCCAATGACAAGTACAAACAACGCCATGATCAAGATCGGGTACCACATAAGTTTTAGGTGGGAGACAAAGTTTGGTTGCACTTGCAGAAAGAACGCCTTACAGGACCCCATCAAAAGCTTCACCCACTCCATTATGGGTTGTACACCATCACCAAGGTCATGGAGGATAATTCTTTTGAGCTCAACATTCCTCCTTTCCTTGGCCTGCACCCAATGTTCAATGTGGATCTCCTTCGCCCTTATTTCCAACCATTATTGGACACCTCAGACGTAGAAGAACAACTGACACCAATAGAGCTCAACCCCAAATACATCCAATAGGAATCCAGATATCATATTGTGGACACACATATCAAGGGAACTTGATAGCAAAGGATCCATCTTTATCGAGTTGTCAAAGTAGGGCATCTCCTGCACTAAGGCAAGTGGCTCACCCGACGCCAAATTCAACAGAAGTTTCCTCATCTGATGTGGGAACACAATGAAATGGATACCATTTATTCCTAATGAGGGAGGATTGATCTATATGGATATCAGTGGCCACCCACCTTTTCCAACTAGCTCAAAACAGTTTTCTGACAATTTTGGCAATTTACCATTTTTAGCAGTTTTCACTTCCAGGGCCATTTTGAGGGCCTAAATGAAGGTTTTTCGGGATTGATATTCTCAATGATATCCTATGGAATGATTGAGGGCCCAAAATGAATCTCCTCAATGATACCTTTCCAACGGGCTATCATAAGCCTAAAACGGAGATTGTATGCAAAAGTTACGACCCCGGGAGGTCAATGTACTAACTTACCCAAACGGAGCCCACATGACTTTTGGTGCTTCATCTCCTAGGGTTAGGTTTTTGGATGTCTAGGGTTTTTTGCATTCCTGTTTATTGTAAAAGGCCTTGAGAGCCTCATTGTAATCATAGTCTTGTGAATGAGCATAGTCATCACATCTTTTCTCAGAGATAAGCCGCCACCATTCCAACAAGCTTGTTTCCGCTGCATTTTACAGTTTCAACTTATTTTATTAATGAATAGAAAACCAATTTCACTGTATCTCTATTATTTTGTGTTAAGAATCAGTTAATAATATGTATTCATTTCATTCTGCTCATAAAATTTGGATCACAAAATTACTATAAATACATGATATAATTTCACATTTTTAGTGTAACCAACAAAGAGATCAAGTTTGAGGTGCACTCAAGGTGTTGGGGTGACTTTCTGGTGTGCAAGAAAAGTCAAAGGGATTATATTAAGGTCTTTCTTATTCTCAAGGTATGTTATAAGGTTGTTATGTTTCCGTAAGGCTGTGAGTTTGTGATGTTGTTGTATGCTCTGCTATAAAGTTGTGATGTATGTTTCCATGATGTTGTCGTGAGGTTGTGATGCTACCATATGATCTACTAGGAAGTTGTGATGCTTCCATGATGTTTCTATGAGTGGATGTTTACGTTAGTGGATGTTTCCATGAATGGATGTTACTATCAGTGGATGTTTCCATCAGTGATTACATTTTGGGAATGATGCTATGAGGATTGCTAGGGTTTTAAGGATTGTCTATGGAATGAAGCATGTAGGTGAAGTCAAAAGTAATGTTGGGTGCATGCCTATTTTGAGAAGGAAGTCTATTTTGGGTGCATGCCTAATTTTGGAGATAGATATGTTTTAGGAAAGACCTGTTTTTGAAAATGAAGACCTAATTTTGGAGTGCGCACAACAGGTGGAAAGAAAGAAACATGCAGGAAAAGAAGGAAAAGAAGCATGCACGCAGAAAAGAAACATGGCATGTAGGCAGAAAATACTAACCATGATAGGGTTAAGTTTTTTGACAATATTTTTATGGCTATAAGACATGCAATAGTATAAATAAGGACCTAGGAGGTCTAGGGGAAGAGAGATGTTAGTTGAGGATAGAGAGAGTTTATTATTATGAGTTTGTGGGTTGTTGATGATTGTAATAAGTCTTGTAGAAGCATCTAGTAAGGTAGTATTTGATGTGTAGGTCATAGGATAAGGATCCTAGTGTGATCTAGTCAACATCACATAGGGTTCTTACCCTCAATCTTGACTATATTACTGAAGATGTAATGCGTGCAGAGCAAGATTTTGTAGCAGAGGAAATAAAAGAGCAGAGAAGCCAAATATTTGTGGATGTATCCCCAGGAGGGGGTGAACCATGGATAATTCATAAGGAAGAAATAACCCAACCCCAATCCCCACTCATTCCTAGACTCTAAACAACTGAGTATTGTAGTCCCCCATAAAATTTATCTCGGGTAAGAGTGTGTTGTACACCTTGTGCACAACGTTGCCTTATGGATTACCAGGAGGTCTAATAGTTTTTTAAGGTTTTGTTGGAAACCTGTTCAATATCAAAACTTGGGTCAACCCAAGAAAAAGTTAAAGAAACCAACAAATGGTTATGTTTCTGGATGTAACTGCACAAGATTGAGTGCATGAGATTAGTGGAAGAAATGCATAGTGGATGAGAGTATATAAGGGAATGTTCATTCCATGGAATCCAACGAAGGTGGAGATTGAAATATGGTTGAAAACAAAGGAACTTGAGTTTGCGTAGAAGGAGAAGAAAAACCCTAAGTTAGCACCACACAAATATCTCAACAAATACATGTTTAGCTACTTGCATGAGGTATTTTTCTATGATTTCCCTCATTTGTTGTGGGATTGGTTATTGAGGTTAAATTAAAACCACCATACAAATCGAATTATACAGCTGGAGTGGAATCCTATGGAGATCGCCCAGTTACATCAATTTAATAACAAATTTACGCGCACAGTAGATTTATGGTTAGACAATATTGTTGCAGAGTTTATCGCCTAATTTGTAGTAGATACTGTGAAGTCATACACTGCAGCAGAGAAAGATTTTCTAAAAAGACCCAGAGTTAGGTACATTATATCGTTTTACACTTCACTCAAGATTTTATTGTATGAAAACAATGTGATAATCATGGAATCAGACAACTAAACTTCCCTACGTGCATGGGGGAAGAGGGGAAGCACTAATAGGAGTTTGAGATAGGTACATGGAGACAGATAAGGGGAAGAAGAAGGAGGCCATGGACCCAATCATGATGGAAGAGGAGTAGATAAGGAAGATAATGGAAAAATATGGAAAAACACGCAACGAAATACCCTACCAATATAAAATGAATAACAAGAAGAGAGCCATAGTCGATAGAGAAGGATTGGCGAGTGATGAAGAAGAGGTAGAGGATATCCACACTGTGGAGAATATTGAGGAAATACTGCGCACAACATATGAAAGGAAAATATGAGGTATAGGGTCAGAAACAAAAGGAAGAACTCCAATCCATATCACCATCAATATGGAATCTACAACCCCATGTGCGACTATTACACTAGAAAGAACACCAAATTTTAGACAACCAAATTTTGGTGGAATAAATGTAACAAGATAGGGATCCAATAAAGGAAAATAAACTAGGGGAGAAAGTTCAATAAGTAACAGTCAATTTTTTACATTGCGCAGAGGTAGTAGTTCGACACTGTTCAAAATGGTAGGACATGATCCCACAATCAGATTACCAGAATTTTGAGGAGAGACATCAGAGGACCCTGAAAAACACTTATTCATCTGTGAGAAGATATGGGAAGAAAAGAAGGTTATAGATCAGGATATAAATATCACGCAATTATCTATCACACTAAGATACCACACATTGGACTGGTACATGATCCTATATGTAAACAGTCCACAGGGAGTACCAAAGACTATCGCAGACGTGAAAAAACTTCTGGTAAATCATGCAGAAATCAGGTGAGTCTTTTTAGGAGATTGATCAAAGGTTCAAATGTATGAAAGGTAAGTTGAAATATACAATTATTGCCATGCAACATAGGCACTTATTTGTGAACTCATTGTTACCACACCTGAAATACTCGTTAAGACAACACAAGTTCCAAACTTGAGTAGAGGCTCTAGAGGTAGCCTTACAAATGGAAGAGAGCCAGTATCAGTAGGAAGATACAACAATAGAGGAGATGAAGGAGGATTTGAAGAATCTAACATTTCAACTTAACTAGAAAAGGGGCAAAGAGAAAAGAGAAGTTGTTTGTTGTATGTTGTGGAGGACAGAGGGACAACATAAACACGAATGTCCAACTTTTGTGCAGTCTATGGAAAAAGGAGTACCAAACCCCTTTCCAACATGAGGACCATGGTGTGATATTTTTAAAATGCATGGGAATGATCCATATCATTTTCCAATGATGAAGAAGTATAAGACAATACCAAAAAGTTCATATTGCAATTTTTGCAAATCAATGGGTCATGATGATAAGGATTGTAGAACAATGAAGTTGATGAGAGAAATAACTTCAGGTACTTATAGGGTGCAAGAAAAAATGATGACTAGACAATTTTCACCTTAGTTCAGCGAGGTACCACCACCATACAACAATGCATAGTAGAAATACAACAATGCACAACAGTAACACAACAATGTGCAGCAACAACAATACCCTGTGAAGGGGCCACATTGAAATCCTATGGAGAGGGTGCATTAAAATCATGTGGAGAGGGAGCATTGTAACCCTATGAAGAGGGCACGCCTAAACCTTGTGAAGAGGGTGCATTGAGGGCATACTTAAACCCTATGATGAACGTTGCGATATGACGAACGTGAACAAAAAGAAAAAAGTTTTTGTGAATTGGTGGATGGCTACCCATCTATTTCTTGATGTCGATCATAATCTTGTTGAGATCCATGCTCTAATACCGATTGATTTTCACATAGATATGAAAAATAACAAAAAAAAATCATTGCACAGTGAAGAACAAAGATTAGGTAGCATAGAATAGAGGAAAACAAAGCATACATGATACTAGAGAGAGATATTAGACAAGATAATGACCATCGAATTCTATTGAGTGAGAAAGGAGTACCTTTTATATGAAAGGTGATTTTTTCCTTCTCGTTATTAGCTGTTACAATAGAAATTATTGAAGGGAAATAAAAATACTAACATTTAACATGAGTGGAAAGTGCAGTTTACAATAGAAATTACTAAACCAAAATAATCATATTATTTATTATGGAACGTTCTCGTCATCCTGAGTGGGGAAGGAAGGGGTGCACCCTCCTAGTAGCCCAATAAGATTCTTTTTACTTTAATTAATAATTCATTAATCATTGATTAACTTTAAAACAATAAATGCATGTAAAATCAAATCACAAAACACAAAGTTTAACTTGGAAACCCTTGCGAGAGAAAGCCACAAAAACTTATCTTTATAAATGTCTATAGGCACCCACCTACTGTTACAAAGATTGTAGGAAAAAACGTACTAGAGAAACCAATCTCCTCAGTTGAGCACCAACTGAGAAAGATATTATGTAGGCACAAACCTACTGGAGACAACAATATCCTCAGCTCATAACCAACTTAGTAAGATATCGTGTAGGCACCAACCTACTAGAGACACCAATGTTTTAGCTGATCACCAACTCAATAAGACCTGTATAGGCACCGACCTGAGATATTCATACACATACTAATTATAAATTCACCTGCATGATTCATACTTTGAATCCTTGATACTATAGATTCATCTGCATGCTTCATACTTTGAATCCATGATTCAAAAACCATAAGTTCAAATGTGACTTTAGAGCATAAGAAATAGCCAAGGGATTCAAAAACCAAAAAATATAAAGTTGAAGATAGGGGCGTCCATGTCTAATTGACTGAAAAAACCTCACTCGATCAAACATACCTCTCTAGATGGAAAAACATGTCAATATGCCTACAAAAATGGTTTCAACACTATTTGGCATTGGAGTTTAATTCCATGGCTTTTAGAAACACAGTGATGGAAGTCAATTTCATCCCATTGTTCTAAAATACATTTTCCTGCTAAAACAAAATTAAATATGGTCTATGCAAATGATTTTAACACATGGGAAGAACCATAAAATTTCACATGCATGTAACATAATATTATAAAAACCATGAATGTAGGCATTCAAGCAACACACAACATTCATATAAACCATTTACACAATGAAAATAAACATGATAAAGATAACATAAAAGTTATCTTGAATGGGGAATCCAACCAGTTGCGTACAAGGGATTTTCCTCCCATCCATATACTTGTTGTTCATTTTCTCTCAAAAAAAATCAACCCTCAAGCTGAGGTTATGAGTCCACAAGGAGTTCCAATCCTCTCGGCTATCCAATCTCCACATTCAATAGCCTAAAACACAGTTTCTACTCAAACAAGAATTCTAATCACCAATCTCTCTTCCCCTCAAACTACACAACGTAAGGAATGGGATCCCCCTTCTCTACCACATAGACCCTCGAGCCTTCCCACTTCCCTCTATGACTCCAATGCACATGGTTGGTTATGAATATCATAGCTTGTGACTCCAATAATTATAATATTCTCCAACAGTGCTCACAATATCCTTCACAAGGCTCTTGAGCCATTTCCTCAACAAGAAATATCAATTACATCTATACAACCCTCATTACATACATACAATCTTATTTCTAGCATAAAAATCAACCCAACAAGTTGTCTTTCCATTGCCAGCATGGTTGGTGATCTTCTTATCACCCTGCTCCTCTTTTTCTCTCCAAAATCAACAAGTAAAAACTGTCCCAATAACCCACTTGAATTTTATTTTCTTCTAATGCAAGATTGAAACTCACATTTCCCAAAAATTGGTTGTACTCAACCCATGCTGTCATAAATTTGGTGATTTGACCTTTCCCACCTACCAATCTTACATCACTTTCATTTCTCTCTTGATATTTCAAAGGAAGTAAAATTTAATATGAAAATTTGCTTGGTTAATATAAATGGGTAACATATTGGACTCCTCTTTATCCCCCTCTCTTGTGAAATCATACCCCCCCCATCATTACTATCTCGCTTGTACCACAGTCAACGATTATTATTTTTATTAATTATTCCAATGTATAAAATACATAGCTCATCCCTTGGCCATATTAATCAATACGAGCTATTCGACCCAAACATATCGGCTCACTATCCTAAAATTTCATTTGCACAATTACATTATAATTTGCGAGGATTAAAACAAGGATTGGGGGATTAAAAATGGGGTTGTTACTATTGTACATTTTTAAAAAGTAGTTGTGATGAATAAGGTGTCATGGCTAGAATATTGAACTCATTCCATGCCCTCCCAAATCACGATAACATTCTCTGTGATATACAACCCCTAAATAGAAATTGTCTTTTTGAGGAGGATGATCCTACAACGAATATGTTCAGTGTATAAAGAAAGTTCTTTGTAACCAAAGTGATGACCCTATAACTAGTAATATACTTCCATCTTCCTTGGGGATGAACCTACTTAACCCTTTATTAATCCATTCCCCATAAAGAGTAGTTTCAAAGGGATTGTTTTTATATGTGTAATAGGCGAGGCCCAAAAAATATCACACGACCACTTATAATTCACAAGTGATCCATAAACTATAGTAGGTATCTCGCTAGCTATCTCATCACATTGAATATTCACTTAATTTGATTATGGTTAAGGGAGATAGTAAATGGTTTTTTTCTATATTGTGGAAAAATAAATAATATAAATTTAAAACAAAAATTTGACCAAAACAAATTGACACACAGATTTACCTTGGAGAAACCACTTCAAGAAAATCCAATAATGGAATGGGTTCATYTATGCTTTTATTGATTCTTTCAATAGAAGGTAAATTATATATTACAATGATTGAAGAATACTATTCATGGTGATCTAATGTGTTGTATTTACTTCCGCCATGTTTGTTGCAATCTTCATTCAAAATGAGATTTATCTATTGAACTTTGAACTAGCCTCATTCTTTTTTTCGTTATATCTTTAATTGTTGTCTTTATCTTGAAGAACACATTTAAAATATGGTCCAGTCTTGAATATAAAACTTCATCTTTAAATTTATTATCTTCTTGAATCATCAAATCCAAAA
>SNQJ01S0044494.1:42348-57975 GCA_010110895.2 Picea sitchensis | reverse complement strand
GGTACACCAAGAAACATTTCTCGGTGTGGATGGGGAAGTAGGGGAAACATGAGAATGAGAAGGACCAATAGTAGAAGGACCCGATTGGGTTTAAGGAGAGTGGATTCGAGGACACACTTTATGATCCATGACCAAGGACTAGAGAAATACCTTGTCCAAGGAAGGACTCTCAAACAAATAAAATTCACGATGGAATCTCATTAACAAACTAGAATTAAATTTGACAATAAGTACCTCTTCTGTATCGGAAATGTGTAGCTGGATGTGCAACCTGCAAAAGACATCGATGTAGATATATACTGACTGATTGTATATTTTTTAGAGTTGCAACCATTTAGTGAGTAGGTTCTGGTGATATCTTGAGGGATAGAAACAATCTTGTAATTCCTAACAAAATCCTTCCCAAGAACTGAAGCATGCACGTGTTGTAGTTGTCGACTCACCTATCTCAAATACCAATGAACAATTATCAATTTGAGTATCCCACCAATGTCATGAAATTCCATTCAATTGTTGGCTAGTGATTTGAAGATTCATGTCTTCTTGCATCTTGGGACATGTATTGAAGTAGATGGAAAAATTGTGGATCCAAGAATTGATAGTATCTCCATTCATTTGGCCTAAAACTTTGGGCAATTGAAAGTGTGTATCGAGCTAGATGGGTGTTGGATCTATTCATTGTTGTAGATAGAGTAACTCATGAAGAGAGAGAGACAAATATTGAATTGGGGAAAACACATTGGATGTTATTTCCTCTGTGGACGGTTCTTTACAAGGCAACGTGATTTTCATCCACCAATTGGTTCAATCTTAAGAAATACCTCTAGGAGGCTATGCGCACTGCCATAAGTCGATAGGACTCCCCTGGGAGTAGCATCTAAGAGGGATGTAACACCTTGTTTCCCCTAGTTTGTAAAAATCTATACTGGCCAAGTATTGCGGCAAACTTAGAAATGTGAATGTGTGATGTGAATGGACCTTGTGAAAAAGGTCGATGAATGTAAATAATATTATGAATATATATATATATATATATATATATATATAGATAGATAGATAGATAATGCAGGACTGCTGAGAGGGGGTGTGCTGAAAAAGAGACCATGATGGTTAAAGAATGGTGGTGGGAGGCACCTAAAATGGTGGCGTTAACTTCCACTGAAACCAATATCGTATTTGGACTTCACTGGCCCGAAGAACCAAGAGCGGCTTGCTGGCCCCAAATTAAATGAATCGCCAGGTTGGTAGGTAAAGGGCTCCTCATGAGTAATGAGGGATGGGGGTGAACCTCCCATCCATGGAGTCCTCAGACCTGACCACCGTGAGGAAAATCATGCCACACGCAACCTCGCTGAAAGGAGAAAAGGCAGGAAGAGTGGGCGATCAAGAGGGGATGCGATGGGAAGAGGAGAACTCTGGAAAAATACAAAGTGAGTGATAGTAGAGAAGGAGAGTAACCTTCGTTCTCGGTCACTGGCAAACATAGACGTAGTCTCGCAACATCGTGGTCTCAGCTCAGGGCTGGCTAGTGGTAAATCCGTTGGGATTCACTGAGCCTACGATTGGGTGGAAACAATAACCCCTCTCAGCAGTTGCAATCACATCTAGTGTTATTTCTGATAAGTGTTTGACATCTTGCATCTTGAAATGTATATCCTAGCATTTATGATCATCTGGCATCTTGAAACTTATATGCTGACATGTATGCTCATAGTTTGTGTAGTTTATGAATGGTTTAAGTATAAGACTGTCTGTGTGGTGTTTTGATCAGAAATGGTGGTTTCATGATTTTATTGGAAGGACCACGTATGGCTTATGTTTATAGATAGATTTGCATATATATTTATATATGCATATTGAATTAATTCAGACTTCAAGTCTGTTCTCGGGAAATCTATACCCTTATCCATCTCAGGTAATACCCTGCATAGATCTCCCCATAGAGACACCCTTTTTGGAAAGCTCACCAAGAACCTGGAAAAGGATTTGAAGGTGCAAGTCTTAGTAACCATGTATGAGGAAGAATGATCCTCTTGAAATCCTGAAATGGCAGCGTAGGGATAAGTATCGATCGACGGATGAGATCCTGTCGGAATATTTGTAGTCATTCACGATTGTTAGATTGGAGGAATAAACGAGGGCGTTAAATGCCTTAACCCTTTTTCCTTTATCTTCGTGAGTAGCGAAGAAATCGGGACCGTAGATCCCCAAGGTCCGTGGGAGTATCTAGACTGTTGGTTTTTCCACGTCTAGGGAGTAGCGGGAGAGTGCACAACACGGGACAAATCTGAACCATCAGATCTTAGTTAGAAAAACTCGACAGTCGTTGGATCTGTCAGGAGATGCATGAGGGTTAAGCCTTCGTGAACAGAGGAAAAAGTCCCGAAAGAGGAGTGATATCGGTATTTCAGATACCGGGGATTCAAATCGATAGAGGATTTGTGTCACTGGGGGTCGCAGGTCATGAAATCACGAGGAGCAAGGATAGTCGTTGGATCCAGGTCAAGGGAGGACCGTTGGATCAGAGCCTCATTGTGCGTATCGCGCATTTAGAGGTTTGGAGGTTGAAAGGACCTTGTCTCGACTGTAGAAGTTGCGAAGTGCCGAGAGCCAAGGCACGAGTGTGGACACGTGGCAGAACCACAAGGTCGAGCCTGCGTGATTGATAGGTGGACACGTGCCGCAGGGGGAAAGGAGTCAACACTTCGTTGACTTTTGTCCCGAAATAATCTGGACCATCCATCCGTGGAGGACACGTGGTGGAGATCAAGAGTCCATCGGTATTTCAGATACCGGGGATTCGAATTGACAGAGGATATGTGTCACTGGGGGTCGCAAGTTGCGAAATCACGAGGAGAAAGGATAGTCATTGGATCCAGGTCAAGGGAGGACCGTTGGATCAGAGCCTCATCGTGTGTATCGCGCATTTGGAGGTTAGCAGGTTGAAAGGACCTCGTATCAACTGTAGAAGTCGCAAAGTGTTGAGAGTCGAGGCACGAGTGTGGACACATGGCAAAACCACAAGGTGGGGCCCGCGTGATTGACAGGCAGACACGCACCACAAGGGAAAAGGAGTCAACACTCCGTTGACTTCTCGCATCTTGGGGATTCGCGGGATAAGAGCATGAGAGCTCAACCCTTCAACTTGTGAATTCGTGAAGTTGCGATGGGAGCTAGCGCTTAGCCTAGCCATTGGTCACGTGTAGAGGGCACGTACAGAAGGGAGCTATACCCATTTCGTGATTTCAGATATCGTGAATTTGGTAAGGAAGGGTCAGGAGTTTTGACTCGCGAACTCGTGAGATTGTGAGTTGCGAAAAGCACCTTTAGGAATAGGCCTTGGTCATAAAGTTGTGGTTTCTCGGAGAGGGTGGAGCTCATGCCTAGTGTTGTTCGCACAGGGGAGCTTTCGAAAGGACCTATGGATCGATTGGAAGGAGATTCCAGCTGGGAATCAAAAGGAGCCACTTTGGCTCATAAAAGAAACTAAACGATCCTTAAGACTGGGAGGTCGCATAGAGGCTCTGTCGAGGCAGAGGTGGCGTCTGCAGCCTATGCTAAGCCCCGTAGGATTTTGGGGATTCTGTCCCTCGAGAAAAGGCAAAAAATTTATTACGCCGCAGCGGGTGTGTGACAAGGGCACAATGAAATCATATGAAGAGAGCGCATTGAGACCCTGTGAAAAGGGTTCATTGAAATCCTATAGAGAGGGCACACAGAGACCCTGTGAAGAGGGCACATTGAAATCCTATGGAGAGGGTTCATTGAAATCATGTGGAGAGGGAGAACTAAAACCTTGTGAAGAGGGCACATTGAAACCTTGTGAAGAGGGTGCAATGAGACCCCGTGAAGAGGGTGCACTGGAAAACCCTGAGAAGGGCATGTAGAGAAAAGTTGAGGAGGGCATACTTAAACCCTATGACAAGCGTTGCGATCTAAGAGCATGAACAGAAAGAAAAACTTTTTTATGAACTAGTGGATGGCTACCCATCTAATTCTTGATGTCGATTAGAATATTGTTGAGATCCATGCTCTGATACCAATTTATTTAAACATAGATATGAAAAGAACAAAAAAATCAATGCACAATGAAGAATAACGATTAGGTAGCATAGAATAGAGGAAAACATAGAATACATGACACTAGAGAGAGATATCAGACAAGAAAATGACCATCGAATTATATTGAGTAAGAAATGAGTACCTTTTATATGCAAGGTGATTTTTTCCTTCTCGTTATTAGTTGTTACAATAGAAATTTTTGAAGCAAAATAAACATACTAAAATTTAACATGAGTGGAAAGTGCAGTTTACAATAGAAATTGCTAAAGCAAAATAATCATATTATTTATTATGGAATGTTCTTGTCATCTTGAGTGGGGAAGGAAGGGGTGCACCCTTCCTAGTGGCTCAATAAGATGCTTTTTACTTTAATTAAGAATTCATTAATCATTCATTAACTTTAAAACAATAAATGCATGTAAAATCAAATCACAAAACACAAAGTTTATCTTGGAAACCCTTGCGAGAGAAAACCACAAAAATTTATCTTTATAAATGTATGTAGGCACTAACCTATTGTTACAAAGCTTGTAGGAAAAAACCTACTAGATAAACCAATCCCCTCAATTGAGCACCAACTGAGAAATATATTATGTAGGCACCAACCTACTAGAGACACCAATCTCATCATATCATAACCAACTCAGTAAGATATCGTGTAGGCACCAACCTACTGGAGACACAAATGTTTTCAGCTAAGCACCAACTCAGTAAGACCTGTATAGGCACCAACATAAGATATTCATACACATAGTACTTATAAATTCACCTGCATGCTTCATACTTCATGCATTTCATAGCATCATCATACCCTTAACTTTCATCCTCTAAGGCCTCTCATTGCTTCATACCTTAGACATAACTTCAAACCCTAGCCATATTTATCCTTCATTCTCTAGTGAACATCATAGAATAATTCCCATAATCTAAATCCATAATGTAGCATCACAACCTCAAAACATCGCACTTTCTAGTGTCATAAACCTTAGTCCTTCTAGCGCACCCTTAAAACTCCAAGAAAACACCTCTTGCACACCTTTAGACCCCAAAAACACTCTCTAGCTTCTCTTGCACACCTCAGATATCTTTTGTGTGACTTAGACTTGATCTTATTTCTTGGATTCTCCTGAAATGCACACATGTATCCTGTATTTATAATGTTTCTGTCCTCACTTTTGGGGGTGAACTGTAAAGACTGGTTAGGCCAACCTGAACTTTCTGGCTGAGTTGTGTGACAAAAAAATTCATATCTCCTCATTCCTAAGGATTTAGAGAGAGTTCCATTGTTGGCACAAGGGAATACCTAGGGTTCAATGCTTCAACAATGCACCAACAAAACCCTAACTACTGTCCCTTTCGGCAACACCTGCAAAGATGATGAAGTCTCACCCGAGGTAGAGGTAGGGGGGGTTGCAGGACTCAAGTGTTTGCAACCTAGCTGGGACATAGATATGTGATCAAAATAATTAACAAAGCACTTAGAAATTAACATTCATTAGTCTTTTAACCCTTATTCACATCACAGGTTAAACCCTTGATTACATAAAAATGCAATATTAATCAATATCTTAGTACATCTAACCATTCAGTACATACCATCCGAGCATATCTAACATTCATTAATAACTAAAGTATTAAGCATCAATAGATCTATCTATTACACATCAAGATCAATGCACTAAGAAGATAAATACATAACAACATAAACAACATTGCACAAAGCACATTAACACAGGATATACGTGGTTCACCCCAGTGTGGGGCTACGCCCACCAACTCTTGTTCTCTTCTTTATTAGTCTCTTCAATCTCCTTACAAGCACCAAGCCACAAAGACAACTCCGCATAGGACAAGAGATCTGCGTGCACCTCTCTAGATCCTCCTTCCCCGAGTTAGATCAAGCACAAAGCCTTACACAATCTGTGCATAAAGCACTTACAAAATGTTTGCACTTAGCTCTGCAAGCCTTAACACATATTCTTGCACATAGCTAACATTAGCACTAAGCCATCGACTCTCTAGGTATAATTCTTACATCTCCTAGCTACTTATTTATAAATTACAAAAGGGCCTAAACATGGGAAAAACCCATGGGCCGACATCCCATACCCACTACATAAAACTTAAAACCCAAAAAGCCCGCAAAAAGGGTGAGATCACGTGATCTCCACTTCTCCTGGGTGCTCCATCTTCGACCAGCCTGTCGAAGTCCCAAAAATGGTCAACACGACCAACATTTCCACAAAACTTGGTCGAGGGCCAAATGGTCCCCAACACTCACCCATGACTCATCCCGAGTCACTCTGATCTAGGAAACACTGCTTAGAAGGCCTCGAGCTTAGCTCGAGCTGCCTCAACTTGCTTCTTCGCCAGAGCCTCCTGCTCGGTGAACTCCTGAATGACTTGCTCAGTGATAGGCCCTTCCAGACACTATTCCATTGTTGTAACCACCTGTTCTAGTTGTGATCCTTGTCCCTCGATTCCTTCAAATAGGGTGTAGGCTTCATCCTGCATTGGCTGGAGTCGTTGTGTCACCTCCATCACTCTGCTCAGGATAGCAGTGACCTGTTGTTGAACTACACGTTGATCTTGTGATCTCTTCATCTTTTCAACGACCGTAAGTTGCTTCAGCTGTGATTTCACTGTTGATGCCTATTTCTTCACTTCCTGGAGCTGTGCCTCCAATCTCCTTAGTTCTGGGTCTTCTACAAGGCACTCGTAGGTCTGCTCACTTCAGTTACTGATTTTCTTTCATTCTGAGGCTAACACCTTGATTCTTTCTACTGTGCTCCTGACAGTTTCTCCCCTCTGATCTCTTACTTCTTACAGGGTGCTAGGAACTTCTTACAGTTCTAGCTCTGCTACTCTTGCTTGAAATTATTGAATGGACTCAACGAGCTTCCCCACTTGGCTCTTAGCTGTTTATTCTTCCATCTGAGCCAATCCTGGCACATATCAAAGTGTTGTGACTGCTTCTCTAACTCCAATATGCTCCATGAGCAGCTAGTCTTTTTCTCTTTGGATCTTCTCTCTATCCTCTTCAAAATTTTCTCTAAGGTCATCTTTCTCTTGTTGCGCAACCCGACGTTGCTCTAGGGATTCCTCCTTTTCTTACTTCAAGGCCTCTGTGGCCTACTGTTTTTATTGCTATACTCGACGAAGGTGAGCCTTTGTATCATATACTATCCTTCACAGTTGGGTGGGATCATCCCCCAACTCTACAACTTTTGATGATGACGACGCAGTAGACACTGCACGACTTGAATAGAGAGCTTTTTGTACCCCCTTCAACTCTGCCTCAATTATGTCATACATTGTCTCCTGCTTTGCTTCATTTCGCTGCAAGATATCCTTTGAAGCATTTTCTACAACTACGATGATGAGGTCAATATTATCCACTGTGAGCACATTCTGTGACCGAGGCTTATTGGCTTGTGACTTCTTCCACGTTGAGGGTTTCTTTGGAGAAACCTTCCTTTTCTTTGATGTCTCGGTCTCTGTAAGGGGATCTTTCGGCGGTGTCACTTCGCCCTCTTATTTCTTGTCTTCTTCCCCTCCCTATTCTTGGTTTACTTTGTCACCTCCTCCTCCTCCTCCAGGTGAGTCAGGTGCAGTTTCCTCCGATGCGTTGTTTATCTCCTGAACTTCTTCCTTCTTTTTCTTTTTCTTAGCACTGCTTGGTCCATCCCACTCAGTCCTAGTGACCAAAGGACTTATGATGAGGTCAGGGTCAGAGAGTTATGCATCTCCAACTAGTACAAGGAATTTTGTAGGCCATTCCTTGGTTATCTCCTCCATTTCTTCCTCAGTCAATTTGTAGTAAGACTGCAGCTCCTGCTTGTTTTCATCCCCGGGCGCGGTGATATATATGAAGTGATAGTTTGGGCGGAACTTCACGAGTTTTTTGAACCTATGGAGTGTATTCGACGTCATTCAGGGGAATGACTCAATGGTACGTGTGAGATGTAAGTAGTAAGTGTGGAAGACGACATTCAACTGCCACTGCTTCACCATATTGCTTGTATACCACAAGGTGGTGAACCTCACGGCCAATGGTTCTGATGGCTTGACTTTTGGGAATGTCTCTCCTTTCGGCATATCCCAAGTGACAAATGCTATAAGAATGAGTAACCAACTGAAGTGGAATTCATAGCCTTGTTCCTATGCTTTGCGATATTCCTTCTCCAACTCGTTGATGAGGTAGCTCACCTAGTTCATCTGCATCCCTTCAATGCACTTCCCTGCGAGGTCGACGACGAACCCCATGACTTGTGTTGGTTTGTTCTTCCTGATGAGCTTGCCAACGATCAGTTGACAAGCTAGGCGCACTGTGCCATCTTAGATGGAGGCTACCTTGTAGCCTCACTTCCCCTTCTCCACATTGTTGTAGGTTTCCTTTATACGCTGCACCAGGGAGCAATCTGCAGCCTTCCCTGGATAGAACTGGTGAGGGTCTGGTTCCTACACACTCAATCCAATGATCATGTGGATCAACGTCGGATCCACAGTCACGCGTCTGTCTAACCACTATAGCCTCCATGGTAGCACGACAGGAGGAGTTTAACGCACGAGTTAGCCTCCTGATGTCTACCGAAGTGGGGTATCTTCATGATGTTGAGGATGGTGGACCTCACGATCTCCTTGATCCACGACTGGGGGAATATCTTCGGCTTCTTCCTAGTCATTGTTTTCAAGTACCTATGCGGTGCGAGTAGCACATAATTATTCATGTCTCCTAGGTTAAAGTTGTTGATCTTAAGATAAGGGATCAGTCCTAGCTATGGTCCAACTACACGTATCCCCTTCGGGAGGTTTGCAGTGATGAGCGTGTAGTCGAAGTCATGCGGGACGCTATCGTGACTAACTGCACCATCCATAGGTGGGATGTAGTCGGGAAAGACTTCGCATTCGCCAGGTCGTCGCGGTGCTTGCTTATTTTCTTTGTTGCATTTCAGGATGGCCCAGATTGACGTCCAGTCGAGGGGGATGCTTTCAATCCATGCGTCGATGAGGCTTGTACTCCTGTGGACATAACTTTCTCAGCCATAAGGTCTATTTGGATCTCCTCCACAGCCTTCTCTACTGCACTAAGGTTTCTCGACATGAACACTCGTGATCAAATATCTTGGGTAGGCGAACATATACTCAAGGTAAGGAATGGGTGGAGAGGTCTCAAAAGAACAACACAATAGAAAGCAGTTCTCTGTTAGCTTGGATAATCACAGTTTGCAAAAAGTGGTCCCGGTGAGGCATTCGACAGATTAAATAGGCAACGACGTAACAGATTCTTCCAATAGGTTGAAATGCCTTAATCAATATGATTCCATCCATTATGGTGCAGTCTCAATGATATCATGGAGATATTTTACACAATAACTATGTTTCTAACTGTTTCAGAGCATCATTCGAACGGTCGGGATGCCTCCAACAGTCATATAGCTTCGTCATGGTGAAGTGCCATTCTGCGTTGTTCTGCTATTCCAGCGAGGTTCAAGTTTTGCAAGCTTGCTTCCTGCGAAGTCTTCACTGGAAAATCTTGTAGTCTTTCTAAATTTGCTTTCTTCTTACTAATCTTTCTGGCCTTCTTCCTTGTGATCTGAGTTTCTGGATTCCTCTTTCCATTTGTATTCTTATCTTCTCTTAGCATAGTAACTTTTCACTGTTGATGTCCTCTCAAAAGTTCTACATGCAATATCTCTTCTCTTACTACTTCTGGGGTAGGTTCTCTTCTCTCCTGCATGGATAGGTTCTTTAAGCCTTCTTGTGTTATTTCAAGTTCGACCGCTAAGTCTCTGGCCCTCAGTTGCTTCAACTTGTCCTCTTGTTCTTGTACTATTCACTCTATTTTCTCAGCTATGAAGTCCCTTAATTCTTTCTTTTTCTATTATGTGGCTTCCTCTTCTGTTTTCCTCTGGATCTGATCTTCCTCAATCCAAGTCTTTCCTAACAAAATTGAAAAAGGAGTGATGTTCTCAACAAACTTAATGACCTCAAAGTTTTCTTCAGTCGATGCTCCATGGGCAATCATAAGTGCATGAGTAAGTCTTCCACATAGGTTTATAATCTTTCCTTTAAACAAGCCTATCCCTCCTAATGAAGGAATCATAGCAGGCTTTCCCAAAATTTCCCAAGTACATTCTGGCATAATGTTCACCCGTGTTCCCTCATCCAAGACACAGTCTATGTCGAAGTCTCCTATTCTTGTTTCTATGCACTTCTTTTCTTTTAAGATCTTTGGTAAACTAATGTCTCTGTGACCATTCAATGTTTCTTTCATCTATAATAACATAGTCTCCGATTTTGTCTAATTCTCTAACATATCCTTAGTTTCTTGACCTTATTCATGGTTTTCTTGTCTCAAGTTCATCTTTTCAACTTTATCAATCATTCTAGGGAAATACAAAACCTCATGACCAACAACTTTACAACAAATACAAATAGGACCTCTACCAGGGAATTCCTTAGCAAGATGTTCTGGTCTTCTACAACTATAACAAAGTGTTAATCCTCTCTTTCTCTTAAATGATCCCCAACCTTTCCTATACTGCACACTGGGATCACAGTGATGGACCTGCAATCTGTAAAAAATATTTCTAGGGTCCTGCATCCACTTGTCAGTCCAAACATTCTTTCTATGCATAGGAATAACATATCTTCCACTATTTCTACCAAATCTATTCAGATCAAATCTTCTTTCTTCTAACCGTGCCCTAGTTTTGAGATTAAGACCAAATCTATCAAACATACCTAGATCCATACTTTCGAAGAAAAAATTTCCACTTACCTTTACTAGAGCACAAAGCTTTAATATCTTACCTCTTTCTTCAGATCAAGCTTCCTTCTCTTAGCACAGAGCTTCGCAAGTCAAGTAGAATATTGTGCACTACAACAACACATCTATGCACAGAGCTTTCTCTTTTCTTCAATTCCCAACAATCACAGTTTTAGGTCCCGACAACGGAACCATTTGTTGGCACAGGGGCAGACCCAGGGTTGAACGCTTCAAAAGTGCACCAACAAAACCCTAACTACAAGCTCTTTCAGAAACACCTGCGAAGAATATGAAGTCTTACCCGAGGTAGAGGCAGGGGGGGTTGCAGGACTAAGGTGTCTGCAACCTATCTAGGAAACAGATCTGTGATCACAATACTTAACAGAGTGCTTAACAATTAACATTCATTAGTCTTTTAACCCTTATTCACATCGCAGGTTAAACCCTTGATTATAGAAAAATGCAGTATTAATCAAGATCTAAGTACATATAGCCATTCAATACATAACATCCGAGCAGATCTAACATTCATTCATACCTAAAGCACTAAGCATCAATAGATCTATCTTTTACACATCAAGATTAGTGCACTAAGCAGATAAATACATAACACCATAAACAACATTGCACAAAGAAAATTAACACAGGATATACGTGGTTCACCCCAGTGTGGGGCTACGCTTCTTCTCTTCTTTATTAGTCTCTTCAATCTCCTTACAAGAACCAAGCCAAAAAGCCAACTCTACACAGTAAAAGAGATCTGCACGCACCTCGCCAGATCCTCCTTCCCCGATTTAGATCAAGCACAAAGCCTTACATAGTCTGTGCACAAAGCACTTACAAAATGTTTGCACTTAACTCTGCAAGCCTTAACACATCTTCTTGCACATAGCTAACATTAGCTCTAAGCCATCGACTCTCTAGGTCTACTTCTTACATCACCTAGCTACTTATTTATATATTACAAAAGGGAATAAACATGGGCAAAACCCATGGGTTGACATCCCATACCCGTTACATAAACCCTAAAACTCAAGAAAGCCCGCAAAAAGGGCGAGATCTCGCGATCTTCGCTTTGCCTGGGCGCTCTGTCTTCGACTAGCCTGTCGAAGTCCCAAAAATGGTCAACACGACCAACATTTCCACAAAACTTGGTCAAGGGAAAACAACCATATACCATTGGAAAGGTCTCGGAATAATATTTCCAACCATATAACTTATCCTCCCATTTGAGCTAGGTATTTAGATTAAAAAATCCTTCAAACATAGGGCATACAAACTGAGCATAAAAAATCCAACAATATTTCCAATAATCTCCATTTTGAAATGTTTATCTTGGACATCTGTAGTCTTCCCCTATCTTTGAGATCAATCACAACATTATCTTGGACATATGTAGTCTCCCCTTGTATTTGACATCAATGACAACAATATTTCCAACAGAGCATTGGTGCTTTCTTATGAGTTTGGAATCATGGGATGCACTGTAATAATGAAAACCAGTTTAGTAATTTTTTTTATTTACCCTGCCTCAGTGCACTGGATGAAAATTATATTCATTGGGTCTGTTGGAAGATTGCTTGTTGTCATTGATATCAACCCTAGTCATTGGTTGTAGTCATTGATGTCAACCCTAGCCATTGGATTTTGGACCTCACAGTTGATAGAAGTAAATAGACATGAAGGAAATTACACATGCAGATACAACACCCATGGATGGATAATATAAGTCATTCTAGTTCCAGTGTTATGTGGCACGTCACGTGGATCCTCATGATTGAGGAGAAATGAATTTTTGAATATGACAATGTGAATTGAAGCAAAAACTACATGTCGACCCTAATGTTAAAAGGAAGTGGCATAAAGGGTATAAATACATATCATTATACATTCATTCTAAACATACACAAGTTTGTTAATGAACAAGGAGATATAAGTCGAATTTAAGAGGAAATATGAAGTAAAGAAGGTCGAATTTCAAGGGAGGATGAAGTCTATTGGTGATGTGTTCTAAGGTATGTTATTTACATGTCATCTTACCATTTTTGCTATAAATGTATTTCTAGAAGAAATGCCCAATGAAGAAGAAGAAAATCATGAAGAAGAAATGATTCAACAAGAAGATGAGAATCTTAAAAAATTGAAGCATGTTAAGATTGAAAATAGAAAGCTCAAAAACATGTATAGAAAACTAAGAAGTGAATTGGGTAGTTGTGAAAAGACAATTGAAATATTGAAGAAATAATTAGAAGACTTTGAGAAACTAAGAGAAGAAACCATTTCCTTGAAAACTCTACTTGAAGAAGCAAGAAGAATAGGAGAAGTAAGGAATGTCCAAATGATGAAGAAAGAAGAAGATTGTGAGAAACTTGAACAAGAAGTTGTCTCATTGAGGAAGAGCTTAAGAAACTCTCAAGTGCCAAAAGACTTAATACATATTGGATGAATGGGTGAAACTTCATACAAAGAAGATGAAAATACCAACAAGAAGGTTGAAGAAAGCTCTACACAGACAATTGATGAGAAGTGGACAAGGATACCAGAAAGAAGGAATGATTACAAAAGAGATGAATATCCAAGAAGATATCCTACCTTTAGGAATCAAAGAAGCTTCAATCAGTATGAAGGAAACTATAGAAGAGTAGATCATGAACCCAGATGGACTACATCACAAAGAAGGTCAATTACTCCCAGGTATCAAAATTTCTTTCTTGGTCATTGTTATACCTGCAAAAATTTTGGACATAAAGCAATTAATTACAGAATCAATGAAAGAAACAACTATGCAAGAAACATGAATGGTGTAAATAGAAGATATGGAAACAATCATGGATTTTTCAGCAGAAGTTCTAATTCATTTTCCCCATTGATGGACAAAAATATTGTATGATACAAATATAATTATCATGGTCACAGAGCATGAGATTGAAGATATATGAATGAAGATACTCCTATGCCAAATGTCCCTATGCCAACTACAGTATGGAGAAGGAAAGAGATTCCAAAAAATGAAGATTTTCGAATAACATTGACCGCTGAAGAATGTAAAGAAGAAGATGAATGATACTTAGACAATGGATGTTCTTCACACATAACCGGGGATTAAGACAAATTCATCATATTGAAGAGAAAGGGTGGCAATGTTTCAATTGGAGATGAGTCATCTGCCAAAATACTTGGGAAAGGTGTAGTAGATCTTGGAAGCAAAAATATAAAATCAAAGAATGTCCTATTGGTTGAAGACTTGAAGCGTAATCTACTCAGTGTTAGTAAAATGTGTGATCAAGGATATACTCTCACATTTGACTCACAAAGATGAAAAATAAAAGAAGAAGGTTCAGGAAGATTGGTTGCAACTGCAACAAGAAGACCAAGTAACATATATGTCCTAGATCCACGAAAAATATCCAAGGAAGAAAGAGCCCATAAAAATGAAGTGTTATTAAGTGTTATATGTTTAGGAGGAGCAACCCCAAAGAAGAGAGTTACCTTTTGCCATTAAACTCAGGGGGAGCAACCCCACCCTTTTCCATTGATGTCAAAGGGAGAGACAAACCAGGAGCATGAGGACAGGGGGAGCATGAGTGTTGCAATCAATGAATAAGGGGGATATTGTTGGAAGATTGGTTGTTGTCTTTGATATCAACCCTGGTCATTGGTTGTAGTCATTGATGTCAACCATAGTCATTGGCTTTTGGACCCCGTAGTTGATCAAAGTAGATAGACATGAAGGAAATTACACATGTATATACAACACCCATGGATAGATAGTATAATTCATGCCACTTCCGTTGGTATGTGGCACATCACGTGGATCCTCACGATTGAGGAGAAATGAAGTTTTGAAGATGACAATGTGAATTGAAGCATAAACTACATTTTGGCCCTAATGTTAAAAGGAAGTGACATAAAGGGTATAAATACATATCATTATACATTCATTCTAAACATACACAAGTTTCTTAATGAACAAGGAGATATAAGTTAAATTTCAGAGGAAATGTGAAGTAAAGAAGGCCGAATTTCAAGGGAGGATGAAGTCTTTTGGTGATGTGTTCTAAGGTATGTTATTTATAGGTCATCTTACCATTTTCGATATAACATTGTTTCTAGAATGATTCAGATGGTGAAACTCGGAGGCTATTGAGAAGACATATCTAGGTACATGCGGTAAAAATTTCAACTCTTTATTCGCTATAATTTTGGACATATAGTCTGTGGAAGATAGGTTTTTGACTATTCCAGAAGCTACTCATAAAAAAGTGTTCCAGGTAAAATAGTTATAACGTATTCATAGAGAATCCAAATGAAGTGAAACCAATTGCATTGGAAAGAGTACGGGTTGTAGTTTCGTGTGTACGAATTTCAGAATCTTATGTTAAATATTGAGTGCGAGGCATTCTATAAAAGTTCGCTCTCCTGAAAAAACCAAAATTGAATAAGGTCTACCATTTTCTCTATAACTCCTTTTCTGGGAGGATTCAAGGAGTGAAACTTGGAGGAGTTTCAGAGAATACACTGAGTAATATTATATACATGATCAGAGTATTTCAAGAAGTGAATAATTGCATAAGTTGAAGAAGTCTCAGGAAGCATTATCAGGTTCTATGTGATGGTTGGTTGATGGTGATAATTTAATGTGCAATTTTATTGTCGACGATCTCATCGATTCCAAGAAATCGGTCATAGCAAAAGTCGGGGAGTCCATGTCGGAGCCGATGTCGAAGGACCTGCTCACCTCTTTCATATGCAAATTATCAGACGGCAATGCTACTATTTCATATTCCGATAAA
>SNQJ01S0044494.1:22741-42338 GCA_010110895.2 Picea sitchensis | reverse complement strand
GGGTGAACCGCCCATCCGTGGAGTCCTCAGACCTGACTACCATGAGGAAAATTGTGCCACACGCAACCTCGCCGAAAGGAGAAAATGTAGGAAGAGTGGGCAATCAAGAGGGGATGAGAGGAGAAGAGGAGAACTCTGGAAAAATACAGAGTGAATGATAGCAGAGAAGAAGGAGAGTAACTTTTGTTCTCAGTCACTGGAAAACATNGCAGGACTGCTGAGAGGGGGGTGTGCTAAAAAAGAGACCACGATGGCTGAAGAATGGTGGTGGGAGGTACCTAGAATGGTGGCGTTAACTTCCACTGAAACCAATACCATATTTGGACTTCACTGGCCCGGAGAACCAAGAGCCGCTTGCTGGCCCCAAATTAAATGACTCACCAGGTTGGTAGGTAAAGGGCTCGTCATGAGTAATGAGGGATGGGGGTGAACCGCCCATCCGTGGAGTCCTCAGACCTGACTACCATGAGGAAAATTGTGCCACACGTAACCTCGCCGAAAGGAGAAAATGTAGGAAGAGTGGGCAATCAAGAGGGGATGAGAGGAGAAGAGGAGAACTCTGGAAAAATACAGAGTGAATGATAGCAGAGAAGAAGGAGAGTAACTTTTGTTCTCAGTCACTGGAAAACATAGACGCAATCTCCCAGCATCGTGGTCTCAGCTCGGGGGTGGCTAGTGGTAAATCCATTGGGAGTTGTTGAGCCTATGGTTGGGTGGAAACGGGCACCCCTCTCAGCAGTTGCAATCACATCTGGTGTTATTTCTGATAAGTGTTTTACATCTTTCATCTTGAAATGTATATCCTGGCATTTATGATCATCCGCCATCTTGAAACTTATATGTTGACATGTATGCTCATAGTCTGTGTAGTTTATGAATGGTTTAAGTATAAGACTGTATGTGTGGTGTTTTGATCATAAATGGTGGTTGCATGCTTTTATTGGAAGGACCACGTATGGCTTATGTTTATAGATAGATTTGCATATATATTTATATATGCATATTGAATTAATTCAGACTTCAAGTCTGTTCTCGGGAAATCTATACCCTTATCCGTCTCAGGTAATACCCTAGATAGATCTCCCCATAGAGACACCCTTTTTGGAAAGCTCACCAAGAACCTGGAAAAGGATTTGAAGGTGCAAGTCTTAGTAACCTTGTACAAGGAAGAATGATCCTCTTGAAATCCTGAAATGGCAGCGTAGGGATAAGTATCGATCGGCGGATGAGATCCTGTCGGAAGATTTGCAGTTATTCACGACCATTAGATTAGACGAATAAATGAGGGTGTTAAATGCCTTAACCCTTTTTCCTTTATCTTCGTGAGTAGCGAAGAAATTGGGACCGTAGATCCCCAAGGTCCGTGGGAGTATCTGGACCAATGATTTTTCCACGTCCAGGGAGTAGAAGGAGAGTGCACAGTGCGGGACACATCTGAACCGTCAGATCTTAGGTAGAAAAACCCGACATCCGTTGGATCTTTCAGGAGATGCATGAGGGTTAAGCCTTCGTGAATAGAGGCGAAAGTCCCGAAAGAGGAGTGATATCGGTATTTTGGATATCAGGGATTCGAATCGACAGAGGATCTGTGTCACTGGGGGTCACAAGTCACGAAATCACGAGGAGCAAGGATAGTCGTTGGATCTAGGTCAAGGGAGGACCATTGGATCAGAGCCTCATCATGCGTATCGTGCATTCGGAGGTTCGAAGGTTGAAAGGACCTCATCTTGACTGCAGAAGTCGTGAAGTGCCGAGAGCCGATCACGAGTGTGGACACGTGGCAGAACCACAAGGTGGGGTCCGCGTGATTGACAGGCCGACACGTGCCGCAGGGGGAAAGGAGTCAACACTCTGTTGACTTCTGTCCTGAAACAATCTGGACCGTCCATCCGTGGAGGACACGTGGTGGAGATCGAGAGTCCATCGGTAGTTTGGATACCGGGGATTTGAATTGATAGAGGGTCTATGTCACTAGGGGTCGCAAGTTGCGAAATCGTGAGGAGCAAGGATAGTCGTTGGATCCAGGTCAAGGGAGGACCATTGGATCAAAGCCTCATCGTGCGTATCGCGAATTCGGAGGTTCAAAGGTTGAAAGGACCTCGTCTTGACTGTAGAAGTCGTGAAGTGCCGAGAGCTGAGGCATGAGTGTGGACACGTGGCAGAACCACAAGGTGGGGCCCGCGTGATTGACAGGCGGACACACGCCGCAGGGGAAAAGGAGTCAACACTCTGTTGACTTCTCGCATCTCGGGGATTCACAGGTTAAGAGCATGAGAGCTCAACCCTTCGACTTGTGAAGTCGCGAAGTTGCGACGGGAGCTAGCGCTTAGCCTTGCCGTTGGTCACGCGTAGAGGGTGCAGACAGAAGGGAGCTATACCCATTTCGTGATTTCAGATATCGTGAATTTGGGAAGGAAGGGTTAGGAGTTTCGACTCGCAAAGTTGCGAGATTGCGAGTTGCGACAAACGCCTTCAGGAATAGGCCTTGGTCATAGCGATGTGGTCACTCAGAGAGGGTGGAGCTTGCGCCTAGTGTTGTTCGCACATGGGAGCTTCCGAAAGGACTTGTGGATCGATTGGAAGGAGATTCCAGTTGGGAATCAAAAGGAGCCACTTCGGCTCATAAAAGAAACTAAACGATCCTTAAGACTGGGAGGTCGTGCAGAGACTCTGTCGAGGCAGAGGTGGCATCTGCAGCCTGTGCTAAGCCCCGTAGGATTTCAGGTATTTTGTCCCTCGAGAAAAGGCGAAAAATTTATTATGTCACAGCAGGTGTGTGACAAGGGCACACTGAAATCATATGAAGAGAGCGCATTGAGACCCTGTGAAAAGGGTTCATTGAAATCCTATACAGAGGGTGCACAGAGACCCTGTGAAGAGGGCACGTTGAAATCCTATGGAGAGGGTGCATTGAAATCATGTGGAGAGGGAGCACTAAAACCTTGTGAAGAGGGCACATTGAAACCTTGTGAAGAGGGTACAATGAGACCCCGTCAAGAGGGTGCACTGGAAAACCCTGAGAAGGGCATGTAGAGAAAAGTTGAGGAGGGCATACTTAAACCCTATGACGAGCGTTGCGATCTGAGAGCATGAACATAAAGAAAAACTTTTTTCTGAACTAGTGGATGGCTACCCATCTAATTCTTGATGTCGATCAGAAGATTGTTGAGATCCATGCTTTGATACCAATTTATTTAAACATATATATGAAAATAACACAAAAAAATCAATGCACAACGAAGAATAACAATTAGGTAGCATAGAATAGAGGAAAACATAGAATACATGATACTAGAGAGAGATATCAGATAAGAAAATGACCATCAAATTCTATTGAGTGAGAAAGGAGTACCTTTTATATGCAAGGTGAATTTTTCCTTCTCGTTATTAGTTGTTACAATAGAAATTGTTGAAGCAAAATAAACATACTAACATTTAACATGAGTGGAAAGTGCAGTTTACAATAGAAATTGCTAAACCAAAATAATCATATTATTTATTATGGAATGTTCTCGTCATCTTGAGTGGGGAAGGAAGGGGTGCACCCTTCCTGGTGGCTCAATAAGATGCTTTTTACTTTAATTAAGAATTCATTAATCATTCATTAACTTTAAAACAATAAATGCATGTAAAATCAAATCACAAAACACAAAGTTTAACTTGGAAACCCTTGCGAGAGAAAACCATAAAAACTTATCTTTATAAATGTCTATAGGCACCAACCTATTGTTACAAAGCTTGTAGGAAAAAACCTACTAGATAAACCAGTCCCCTCAATTGAGCACCAAATGAGAAATATATTATGTAGGCACCAACCTACTGGAGACACCAATCTCATCATATCATAACCAACTCAGTAAGATATCATGTAGGCACCAACCTACTAGAGACACAAATGTTTTCAGCTGAGCACCAACTCAGTAAGACCTGTATAGGCACCAACATAAGATATTCATACACATAGTACTTATAAATTCACCTGCATGCTTCATACTTCATGCATTTCATAGCATCATCATACCCTTAACTTTCATCCTCTAACGCCTCTCACTGCTTCATACCCTAGACATAACTTCAAACCCTAGCCATATTTATCCTTCATTCTCTACCGAACATCATAGAATAATTCCCATAATCTAAATCCATAATGTAGCATCACAACCTCAAAACATCGCACTTTCTAGTGTCATAGACCTTAGTCCTTCTAGCGCACCCTTAAAACTCCAAGAAAACACCTCTTACACACCTTTAGACCCCAAAAACACTCTCTAGCTTCTCTTGCACACCTCAGATATCTTTTGTGTGACTTAGACTTGATCTTATTTCTTGGATTCTCCTGAAATGCACACATTTATCCTGTATTTATAATGTTTTTGTCCTCACTTTTGGGGGTGACCTGTAAAGACTGGTTAGGCCAACCTGAACTTTCTAGTTGAGTTGTGTGACAAACAAATTCATATCTCCTCATTCCTAAGGATTTAGAGAGAGTTTCATTGTTGGCACAGGGGCATACCTAGGGTTCAACGCTTCAAAAATGCACCAACAAAACCCTAACTACTTTCCCTTTCGGTAACACCTGCAAAGCTGATGAAGTCTCACCCAAGGTAGAGGTAGGGGGGTTGCAGGACTCAAGTGTTAGCAACCTAGCTGGGACATAGATCTGTGATCAAAATAATTAACAAAGCACTTAGAAATTAACATTCATTAGTCTTTTAACCCTTATTCACATCGCAGGTTAAACCCTTGATTACATAACAACGCAGTATTAATCAAGATCTTAGTACATATAACCATTCAGTACATACCATCCGAGCATATCTAACATTCATTCATAACTAAAGCATTAAGCATCAGTAGATCTATCTATTACACATCAAGATAAGTGCACTAAGAAGATAAATACATAACAGCATAAACAAAATTGCACAAAGCACATTAACACAGGATATACGTGGTTCACCCCAGTGTGGGGCTATGCCCACCAACTCTTCTTCTCTTCTTTATTAGTCTCTTCAATCTCCTTACAAGCACCAAGCCACAAAGACAACTCTACATAGGACAAGATATCTGCATGCACCTCGCCAGATCCTCCTTCCCCGAGTTAGATCAAGCACAAAGCCTTACACAGTCTGTGCATAAAGCACTTACAAAATGTTTGCACTTAGCTCTGCAAGCCTTAACACATATTATTGCACATAGCTAACATTAGCACTAAGCCATCGACTCTTTAGGTCTAATTATTACATCTCCTAACTACTTATTTATAAATTACAAAAGGGCCTAAACATGGGAAAAACGCATGGGCCGACATCCCATAACCGCTACATAAAACTTAAAACCCAAAAAGCTCGCAAAAAGGGTGAGATCCTGTGATCTCCACTTCGCCTGGGCGCTCCATCTTCAACCAGCCTGTCGAAGTCCCAAAAATGGTCAGCACGACCAACGTTTCCACAAAACTTGGTCGAGGGCCAACAAGTCCCCTACACTCACCTATGACTCGTCCCGAGTCACTCTGATCTAGGAAACACTGCTTAGAAGGCCTTGAGCTTAGCTCGAGTTTCCTCAACTTGCTTCTTCGCCAGAGCCTCCTGCTCGGTGAACTCCTGAATGACTTGCTTGGTGACAGGCCCTTCTAGGCGTTGTTCCATTGTTGTAACCACCTGTTCCAACTGTGATCCTTGTCCCTCGATTCCTTCAAATAGGGTGCAGACTTCATCTTGCACTGGCTGGAGTCGTTGTGTCACCTCCATCACTCTGCTCTGGATAGCAGTGACCTGCTGCTGAACTGCGCACTGATCCTGTGATCTCTTCATCTTTTCAATGACCGTAAGCTACTTCAGCTGTGATTTCACTGTTGATGCCTGTTTCTTCACTTCCTGGAGCTGTGCCTCCAATCTCCTCAATTTTGGGTCTTTTGCAAGGCACTCGTAGGTCTACTCACTTCAATTACTAATTTTCTTTCATTATGAGGCTAATGCCCTGATTCTTTCTACTGCGCTCCTGACAGTTTCTCCCCTCTCATCTCTTACTTCTTACAGTGTGCTAGGAACTTCTTGCAGTTCTAGCTCTGCTACTCTTGCTTGAAACTATTGAATGGACTCAACGAGCTTCCCCACTTGGCTCTCAGCTATTTATTCTTCCATCTGAGCCAATCCTGGCACAGAGCAAAGTGTTGTGACTGCTTCTCTAACTCCAATATGCTCCGCGAGCAGCTAGTCTTTTTCTCTTTGGATCTTCTCTATATCCTCTTCAAACTTTGCTCTAAGGTCATCTTTCTCTTGTTGCGCAACCCGACGTTGCTCTAGGGATTCCTCCTTTGCTTGCTTCAAGGCCTCTGTGGCCTACTCTTTTTATTCCTGTACTCGATAAAGGCGAGCCTTTGTAGCATCTACTATCCTTCGCAGTTGGGTGGGATCATCCCCCAACTATACATCTTTTGATGATGATGGCACAGTAGACACTGCACGACTCGAATAGAGAGCTTGTTGTACCCCCTTCAGCGCCACCTCAATTATGTCATACATTGTCTCCTGCTTTGCTTCGTTTCACTGCAAGATATCCTTTGAAGCATCTGCTACAACTACGATGATGAGGTCAATATCATCCACTGTGAGCACATTCTGTGACTAAGGCTTATTGGCTCGTGACTTCTTCCATGCTGAGGGTTTCTTTAGAGAAACCTTCCTTTTCTTTGATGTCTTGGTCTCTGTAAGGGGATCTTTCGGCGGTGTCACTTCGCCCTCTTATTTCTTGTCTTCTTTCCCTCCCTATTCTTGGTTTACTTCATCACCTCCTCCTCCTCTAGGTGATTCAAGTGCAGTTTTCTCCGATCCATTGTTTATCTCCTAAACTTCTTCCTTCTTTTTCTTTTTCTTAGCACTGGTTGGTCCATCCCACTCAGTCCTGGTGACCACAGGACTTCCGATAAGGTCAGGGTCGGAGAGTTCTGCATCTCCGACTGGTACAAGGAATTTTGTAGGCCATTCCTTGGTTATCTCCTCCATTTCTTCCTCAATCAATTTGTAGTAAGACTACAGGTCCTCCTTGTTTTCATCCCCGGGCACGGTGATATATATGAAGTGACATTTTGTGCGGAACTTCACAAGTTTTTTGAACCTATGGAGTGTATTCGACGTCATTCGGGGGAATGACTCAATGGCACGTGTGAGCTATAAGTAGTAAGTGTGGAAGACGACATTCAACTACCACTGCTTCACCATATTGCGTGTATACCACAAGGTGGTGAACCTCGCGGCCAATGGTTCTGATGGCTTGACTTCTGGGAATGTCGCTCCTTTCAACATCTCCCAAGTGACAAATGCTATAAGAATGAGTAACCAGCTGAAGTGGAATTCATAGCCTTGGTCCTGCGCTTTGCGATATTCCTTCTCCAACTCGTTGATGAGGTAGCTCGCCCATTTCATCTACATCCCTTCAACGCACTTCCCTACGAGGTCGACGATGAACCTCGTGACTTGTGTTGGTCTGTTCTTCCTGATGAGCTTGCCAACGATCAGTTGACAAGCTAGGCGCACTGTGCCATATTAGATGGAGGCTACCTTGTAGCCTCGCTTCCCCTTCTCCACATCGCTGTAGGTTTCCTTTATACACTGCGCCAAGGAGAAATCTGCATCCTTCCCTCGATAGAACTAGTGAGGGTCTGGTTCCTTCACACTCAATCCAATGATCATGTGGATCAACGTCAGATCCACAGTCACACGCCTGCCTAACCACTATAGCCTCCATGGTAGCACGACAGGAGGAGTTTAACGCACAGGTTAACCTCCTGATGTCTACCGAAGTGGGGTATCTTCATGATGTTGAGGATGGTGGACCTCACGATCTCCTTGATCCACTACTGGGGGAATATCTTCGGCTTCTTCCTAGTCATTGTTTTCAAGTACCTATGCGGTGCGAGCAACACATAATTATTCATGTCTCCTAGGTTAAAGTCGTTGATCTTAAGATCATGGATCAATCCTAGCTACGGTCCAACTACACGTATCCCCTTCGAGAGGTATGCAGTGATGAGCGTGTACTCGAAGTCATACGGGACGCTATCGTGACTAACCGCACCATCCATAGGGGGATGTAGTCTGGAAAGACTTCGCATTCGCCAAGTCATCGCGGTGCTTGCTTATTTTCTTTGTCGCATTTCAGGATGGCCCAGATCGACGTCCAGTCGAAGGGGATGCTTTCAATCCATGCATCGATGAGGCTTGTACTCCTGTGGACATAACTTTCTCAACCATAAGGTCTATTAGAATCTCCTCCACAGCCTTCTCTACTGCACTAAGGTCGCCTAACATGAACGCTCGTGATCAAATATATTAGGTAGGCGAACATATACTCAAGGTAAGGAATGCGTGGCGAGGTCTCAAAATCACAGCATGATAGAAATTAGTTCTCTGTTAGCTTGGATAATCACAGTTTGCAAAAAGTGGTCCCGGTGAGGCATTCGACGGATTAAATAGGCAACGACGTAACAGATTCTTCCAATGGGTCGAAATGCCTTAATCAATACGATTCCATCTGTTATGGTGCGGTATCAATGATATCATGGCGATCTTTCCGCAATAACTATGTTTCTAACCATTTCAGAGCATCATTCGAATGGTCGGGACACCTCCAACGGTCATATAGCTTCATCATGGCGAAGTGCCATTCTGCGTTGTTCTGCTATTCCAGCAAGGTTCAAGTTCTGTAAGCTTGCTTCCTGCGAAGTCTTCACTGGAAAATCTTGTAGTCTTTCTAACTTTTCTTTCTTCTTACTGATCTTTCTGGCCTTCTTCCTTGTGATCCGAGTTTCTGGATTCATCTTTCCATTTGTATTCTTATCTTCTCTTAGCATAGTAACTTCGCATTGTTGATGTCCTCTCAAAATTTCCGCATGCAATATCTCTTCTCTTACTACTTCTGGGGTAGGTTCTCTTCTCTCCTGCATGGATAGGTTCTTTAAGCCTTCTTGTGTTCTTTCAACTTCGACCGCTAAGTCTCTGGCCCTCAATTGCTTCAACTTGTCCTCTTGTTCTTGTACTATTTACTTTATTTTCTCGGCTATGAAGTCCCTTAATTCTTTCTTTTTCTATTATGTGGCTTCCTCTTCTGCTTTCCTCCGGATTTGATCTTCCTCAATCCAAGACTTTCCTAACAAAATTGAAAAAGGAGTGATGTTCTCAACAAACTTAATGACCTCAAAGTCTTCTTCAGTCGATGCTCCATGAGAAATCATAGGTGCATGAGTAAGTTTTCCACATAGGTTTATAATCTTTCCTTTAAACAAGCCTCTCCCTCCTAATGAAGGAATCATAGCAGGCTTTCCCAAAATTTCCCAAGTACTTTCTGGCATAATGTTCACCTGTGTTCCCTCATCCAAGACATAGTCTATGTCGAAGTCTCCTATTATGCACTTCTTTTCTTTTAAGATCTCTGGTAAACTAATGTCTCTGTGATCATTCAATGTTTCTTTCATCTGTAATAACATAGTCTCTGATTTTGTTTGATTCTCTAACATATCCTTAGTTTCTTGACCTTCTTCATGGTTTTCTTGTCTCAATTTCATCTTTTCAACTTTATCAATCATTCTAGGGAAATACAAAACCTCATGACCAACAACTTTACAACAAATACAAATAGGACCTCTACCAGGGCATTCCTTAGCAAGATGTCCCAGTCTTCTACAACTATAACAAAGTGTTAATCCTCTCTTTCTCTTAAACGGTCCCCAACCTTTCTTGTACTGTGCACTGGGATCACAGTGATGGACCTGCAATCTTCAAAAATTATTTCTAGGGTCCTGCATCCACTTGTCACTCCAAACATTCTTTCTATGCATAGGAATAACATATCTTCCTCTATTTCTATCAAATCTTCTTTCTTCTAACTGTGCCCTAGTTTTGAGATTAGGACCAAATCTATCAAACATACTTAGTGTTAGTCCCTAAAGTTGCACTTGACTGTGAGAGGGCAAGCTAGGGCATCATCGAGTTATTGCAAAAGTGTTTTGAGGGTTTTTATGATTTGGTTTTTAATAGTGTGGTTGAAAACTGACTCAAGGTTACAACATAACATGAAAATCAAGATTAGAACATAGCATATCCCATTGGCTGAATAATAGGTAGACACATAGATGGATTAAACCAATTAAGAAAAAGGAAGATGAAGTCTTCAATTTTTCAACTTCATATGAATTCTTGTCTCAAAATGTCATAAAGAAGCAAGACTATCAACTTGATATCAAAACTTGAAAAATTATCTCTACAGTAAAATTTTCACTGTATAAATTAACAGTCAAGAATTAAAAAGCATTGCAATCTGAATAATGAATTCAAGCATGAAGAGAGAAATAACATAGTAGAAAAAGAGAGTCTAACCATCCATATGCCTTTGATATTAAGTTTCAAATTGAACATAAATTCCTTTTACAATGAGCTTCACCAAAAGGTCCCCTGGATCTCTAATTTTTCGACCCTTTCACTTCTCATTCTACAGAGTTTATATAGAAACAATACATAATTATCAAGATCCAAAAAAAATGGATCTGAAAACCTCCTCATCTATATTTAGTTTCTTGTTTCAAATAATAAAGGAGAAGATCGAATCTGATCTCCAATTTGAATTGATGAGGTGGCTTGTCAACTGCTATCCATGAGATTTTTCAGGAAAAACAAATCTGGTAAATTCCTAAAAAAATAGGGTCCAACAATCTCTTTGTATCTTTTAAATGGTGATAGATGTGTAAAAACCGAGAGAGGTTTTTGTGAAGGGGATGTTCCCAACAAAAACCTCTTTTGGTTTCAACAAATTCCTCTCCAAATATTCTGTAACATCTTTTTAAGATAAACACTATAATAGGTAAAAAACAGAGTATTTCATGTAGCTTTATCAGAAAATTAGGCTTCAAAGATCAATTCGAATCTCTTAAAATGTGATTACTATGTAAAAACCGAGAGAGGTTTTTGTGAAGGGGCATGTTCCCAAAAACAAAATCTTTTTGTTTCAACAAATTCATCTCCAGCTGTTCTGCAACCCCTCTTGAAGAAAAGGACTAAAACAGGTAAAAATAACAGAGTATTTCCTGTAGCTTTATCAAAAAAATAGGCCTCAAAGATCAATTTGAATCTCTTAAAATGTGATTGTTGTGTAAAAACAAAGAGAGGTTTTTGTGAAGGGGCATGTTCCCAACAAAAACCTCTTTTGGTTTCAACAAATTCCTCTCCATAAAAAATAAAACAGGATCAATACCACGCCACCTGCCCTGCTGCTGAATTGGTCTTTTTTCTCCTCCGCTTCCAATTCTGTTAGTTTTTCTATCCTCATTATCCAATTTAACTTTCTTCTGGACATCATAAATTGTTTGGCCATCTTCTTCCTCATGTTCACCATTTCCTCCTTCACTTGGGATTGACTTAATGGCATTGAGTGCACTTGAATGAAGATCACTACTCAATGCCTCTAGTTTTGTCTCTTCAATGTCTTGTCGCGTGAGAAGGCCATCATTTACAGGAAGAGAATCAGGCGAAACACCAATTTTTGGTGTCTAGTCGTGATTTTTATTTATCAATTTCAACTTTGCTCAACATGGACTATTTTGAATCTTGGGTACTAGTTAAATTTCTTCTTTTCTGTGGTTCCTTTGATTTAAGCTGCTCAACAGAGAAATGAGAGACCTTCTGAAAAACAACAATAAAAAGGCTCTTGTATCTTGATCATGGGGAATAATCCTCATACATCTCTCTAAAGGAAGACTGGATACTTCTGCCTCTGCTTCAACCTCCTCATCCTCTGCATCATTCACATGTAATGGTACTTCTGCCAATAACAACTTTATCTTCAACTGGATTCATTGAGCAAGTAGAGTAAACTAATTTCCCTCCAACTTTAAGCAATGCAACACCTCTCATGGCATTTTGAACTTAAAGGCGATGTACCCCATTGCCAAGTCCAACATTCCATTTTTTCCAGATATCAGGTGACTTACGAATTGTTCCATCCCCACTGCAAGGTACATCACATAATATGCGATCAAAAAGCAACTCTGTTATACTTTCTGCATGGGTGTCTTCATTCATCTCAAGTCTTCCACTACCTTTATCCTCTGTCTCATTTGTTGTTTGTGTCAGCATGCCATTATTTTTGCAACGATAACTTGGAAAGTTTTTTTCTTCATGATTGGTTACCAACAAGTTAGCACTGCACATCCTCTTCGTCTGATGAATGAGAAGATTGCATCATTGAACATCAACATCATTTGCTATGACCATTCCCTTGGGTAGAAACACAATCTTAGCTAATTTGTGAATCATCTCTAGAAGTTGAAATTTTTTTGACCCAGGTGTTGCACACATATCAATAACATAGTGGTGCGACTGTACATCCAAGAAAAGGGGTGGCACCATGCTCACAACTTCCTGTCGAGTTATGTTCCCAATCTCGTTTTCTTGCTTTAAGAATTCATGAATCCTTTCAAGCATTTGGTTTTTCCTTAGTTGCATACGAGAGAAATTCAAATGCCGAGCAAGATTTGTTGAATACCAGGGTAAAGGCCTAATATGTTCAACCAAATTTCCACCTACATCCTCAGCATTGAGAGATGCCAAAAACTCATTTTCAAGTTGGGATAGAATGTCATCAGAAAATTGCCCACTAGAATTTATTCAAAAAGATGCGGGTAAAGGTTTTTTAAGAATAGATATAAATTCATCCCATTCCTCATCAGGTATAATGCCTTGTTCATGTGGATAACGATTAGAGAAGTGTGCTATTCAGGTCTAATCCAACTGCGAGGAACTCTCCTTCTCCAATTTGAATTTTTCTTATCTGGAAGCAAGAATTGATCGACAAACTCTGTAACCACATGCTCTTTCTTCCACCATCTTTCTCCTCCAACCACTAATTTGCAAGCTTTAGAAATTGTCTATTCTGTCACCAGCATCGGCATCTTCCCGGTCTCCACCTCGTGACCATCAAAGTTCAGTGCAAACTCCATGGAGACCTGTTCGTCGTGACCTTAGAAGGTAGTGAGGAATTCAACCCAACCAGCATCTCTAAATCTCTGCGCCATCTGCAAATATGCCTCAAGAAGCTCGATGCCCTCAGGTTCCAATCTGACCACTTACCCGTTTCTCTTAGGCGCCATGAAACACGATGCTACAACAAGCACTGATCGGATTCTGAATTTACAAACTTCAACTGTTAACATATAACAGTTCTTCTGAGAAAAATACCTGCGCTTATAATTCAACACAATCAAAATGACAAGTGGTGGGTTTAGACAATGATCTTTAGGAATTGAATGATTTGAAATGATTCCTTTGCGGGTACAGGGCGATCCGATCATGTAACGGTTTGAATCAAAAAATGTTTCCAAAGCTATTGTGGGACACATGCGAACTCTCAAACCACGATCTGTGTCATCATAACGAAATCTGGGTGACAGGCGCATATCAAGGCATGATTATATTTGCGCTACGGGAATAAGGCTATTCCCGTAGCGCTATTAATGACTTAGCATAATTTGAATTTGTAAAGTTCAAATAGGCATATAAAGTGACACATCATTTAAAACTATGTCTTACAACTCCAAACTTAAATAAATTATTCAAAAAACTGAAATGCAAACCATAAGACACTAAAAACAATGATTAAAATAAAATGAAAGTAGATAATAAAGTGCAGGTAGGGAGGGTTTAGGATTAGGGTTTCTCACTAAATCAAGGCAAAATTAGAGACTAACACCTAGATCCATACTTTCGAAGCAAAAATTTCCACTTACCTTTACCAGAGCACAAATCTTTAATATCTTACCTCTTTCTTCAGATCAAGCTTCCTTCTCTTAGCACAGAGCTTCACAAGTCAAGTAGAATATTGTGCACTACAACAACACATCTACACACAGAGCTTTCTCTTTTCTTCAATTCCCAACAATCACAGTTTCAGGTCTCGACAACGGAACCATTTGTTGGCACAGGGGCAGACCCAGGGTTCAATGCTTCAACAATGCACCAACGAAACCCTAACTCTGGCCCTTTCGGTAACACCTGCGAATCATATGAAGTCTTACCCGAGATAGAGGCAGGGGGGGTTGCAGGACTCAGGTGTCTGCAACCTAGCTGGGAAACAGATCTTTGATCACAATACTTAACAGAGCACTTAACAATTAACATTCATTAGTCTTTTAACCCTTATTCACACCGCAGGTTAAACCCTTAATTACATAAAAACGCAGTATTAATCAATATCTAAGTACATCTAACCATTCAGTACATAACATCAGAGTAGTTCTAACATTCATTCATACCTAAAGCACTAAGCATCAATAGATCTATCTATTACACATCAAGATTAGTGCACTAAGCAGATAAATACATAACAACATAAACAACATTGCACAAAGAACATTGACACAGGATATACGTGGTTCGCCCTAGTGTGGGGCTACGCCCACCAACTCGTCTTCTCTTCTTTATTAGTCTCTTCAATCTCCTTACAAGAACCAAGCCACAAATCCAACTCTGCATAGGAAAAGAGATCTGCACACACCTCGTCAGATCCTCCTTCCTCAATTTAGGTCAAGCATAAAGCCTTACACATTCTGTGCACAAAGCACTTACAAAACGTTTGCACTTAGCTTTGCAAGCCTTAACACATCTTCTTGCACATAGCTAACATTAGCACTAAGCCATCAACTCTCTAGGTATACTTCTTACATTACCTACCTACTTATTTATACATTACAAAAGGGCCTAAACATGGGCAAAACCCATGGGTCGACATCCCATACCCGTTACATAAACCCTAAAGCCCAAAAAGCTCGCAAAAAGGGCAAGATCCCGCGATCTCCGCTTCGCCTGGGCGCTCTGTCTTCGAGACATCTTGGACATCTTGGACATCTGTAGTCTTCCCCTATCTTTGAGATCAATCACAACATTATCTTGGACATCTGTAGTCTTCCCCTATCTTTGAGATCAATCACAACATTATCTTGGACATCTGTAGTCTCCCCCTGTATTTGACATCAATGACAACAATATTTCCAACAGAGCATCGGTGCTTGCTTATGAGTTTGGAATCATGGGATGCACTGTAATAATGAAAATCAGTTTGGTAATTTTTTTTATTTACCCTGCCTCAGTGCACTGGATGAAAATTATATCCATTGGGGTCATTGGAAGATTGCCTGTTGTCATTGATATCAACCCTAGTCATTGGTTGTAGTCATTGATGTCAACCCTAGCCATTGGATTTTGGACCCCAAAGTTGATAGAAGTAGATAGACATGAAGGAAATTACACATGTAGATACAACACCTATGGATGGATAATATAAGTCATTCTACTTCTGGTGTTATGTGGCACATCATGTGGATCCTCACGATTGAGGAGAAATGAATTTTTGAATATGACAATGTGAATTGAAGCAAAAACTACATGTCGACCCTAATGTTAAAAGGAAGTGACATAAATGGTATAAATACATATCATTATACATTCATTCTAAACATACACAAGTTTGTTAATGAACAAGGAGATATAAGTCGAATTTAAGAGAAAATATGAAGTAAAGAAGGTCGAATTTCAAGGGAGGATGAAGTCTATTGGTGATGTGTTCTAAGGTATGTTATTTACATGTCATCTTACCATTTTTTCTATAAATTTATTTCTAGAAGAAATGTCCAATGAAGAAGAAGAAATGATTCAACAAGAAGATGATAATCTTAAAAAATTGAAGCATGTTAACATTGAAAATAGAAAGCTCAAAAACATGCATAGAAAACTAAGAAGTGAATTGGGTAGTTGTGAAAAGACAATTGAAATATTGAAGAAACAATTAGAAGACTTTGAGAAACTAAGAGAAGAAACCATTTCCTTGAAAACTCTACTCGAAGAAGCAAAAAGAATAGGAGAAGTAAGGAATGTCCAAATGATGAAGAAATAAGAAGATTGTGAGAAACTTGAACAAGAAGTTGTCTCATTGAGGAAGAGCTTAAGAATCTCTCAAGTGCCAAAAGACTTAATACATATTGGATGCATGGGTGAAACTTCATACAGAGAATATGAAAATACCAACAAGAAGGTTGAAGAAAGCTCTACACAGACAATTGATGAGAAGTGGACAAGGATACCAGAAAGAAGGAATGATTACAAAAGAGATGAATATCCAAGAAGATATTCTACCTTCAGGAATCAAAGAAGCTTCAATCAGTATGAAGGACACGACAGAAGAGTAGATCATGAACCCAGATGGACTACATCACAAAGAAGGTCAATTACTCCCAGGTATCAAAATTTCTTTCTTGGTCATTGTTATACCTGCAAAAATTTTGGACATAAAGCAATTAATTGCAGAATCAATGAAAGGAACAACTATGCAAGAAACATGAATGGTGTAAATAGAAGATATGGAAACAATCATGGATTTTTCAGCAGAAGTTCTAATTCATTTTCCCCATTGATGGACAAAAATATTGTATGCTACAAATATAATTATCATGGTCACAAAGCATGAGATTGCAGATATATGAATGAAGATACTCCTATGCCAAATGTCCCTATGCCAACCACAGTATGGAGAGGGAAAGAGATTCCAAAAAATGAAGATTTTCGAATAGCATTGACCGTTGAAGAATGTAAAGAAGAAGATGAATGATACTTAGACAATGGATGTTCTTCACACATAACCGGGGATCAAGACAAATTCATCATCTTGAAGAGAAAGGGTGGCAATGTTTCATTTGGAGATGATTCATCTGCCAAAATACTTGGAAAAGGTGTAGTAGATCTTGGAAGCAAAAATATAAAATCAAATAATGTCCTATTGGTTGAAGACTTGAAGCATAATCTACTCAGTGTTAGTAAAATGTGTGATCAAGGATATACTCTCACATTTGACTCACAAAGATGAAAAATAAAAGAAGAAGGTTCAGGAAGATTGGTTGCAACTGCAACAAGAAGACCAAGTAACATATACGTCCTAGATCCACGAAAAATATCCAAGGAAGAAAGAGCCCATAAAAATGAAGTGTTATTAAGTGCTATATGTTTAGGAGGAGCAACCCCAAAGAAGAGAGTTACCTTTTGCCGTTAAACTCAAGGGGAGCAACCCCACCCTTTTCCATTGATGTCAAAGGGAGAGACAAACCAGGAGCATGAGGATAGGGGGAGCATGAGTGTTGCAATCAATGACAAAGGGGGATATTGTTGAAAGATTGGTTGTTGTCTTTGATATCAACCCTGGTCATTGGTTGTAGTCATTGATGTCAACCATAGCCATTGGCTTTTGGACCCCGTAGTTGATCGAAGTAGATAGACATAAAGGAAATTACACATGCAGATACAACACTCATGGATAGATAATATAATTCATGCCACTTCCATTGGTATGTGGCACATCACGTGGATCCTCACGATTGAGGAGAAATGAAGTTTTGAAGATGACAATGTGAATTGAAGCAGAAACTACATTTCGGCCCTAATGTTAAAAGGAAGTGACATAAAGGGTATAAATACATATCATTATACATTCATTCTAAACATACACAAGTTTGTTAATGAACAAGGAGATACAAGTCAAATTTCAGAGGAAATGTGAAGTAAAGAAGGTCGAATTTCAAGGGAGGATGAAGTCTTTTGGTGATGTGTTCTAAGGTATGTTATTTACAGGTCATCTTACCATTTTCGATATAACTTTGTTTCTAGAATGATTCAGAAGGTGAAACTTGGAGGCTACTGAGAAGACATATCTAGGTACATGTGGTAAAAATTTCAACTCTTTATTCACTATAATTTTGGACATACAGTCTGTGGAAGATAGGTTTTTGACTATTCCAGAAGTTAGTCATAAAAAGGTGTTCCAGGTAAAACAATTATAACGTATTCATAGAGAATCCAAATGAAGTGAAACCAATTGCATTGGAAAGAGTATGGGTTGTAGTTTCGTGTGTATGAATTTCAGAATCTTATGTTAAATATTGAGTGCGAGGCATTCTGTAAAAGTTTGCTCTCCTGAATAAACCAAAATTGAATAAGGTCTACCATTTTCTCTATAACTCCTTTTCTGGGAGGATTCAAGGAGTGAAACTTGGAGGAGTTTCAGAGAATACATTGAGTAATATTATATACATGATCAGAGTATTCCAAGAAGTGAATAATTGCAGAAGATGAAGAAGTCTCAGGAAGCATTATCAGGTTCTATGTGATGGTTGGTTGATGGTGATAATTTAATGTACAATTTTATTATCTCTCATATATTCTTGGATGGAAGGGAGGGGCAAGGATGGAGAGGTCAACCCTCTCTTGATATTGGAGGATTGTATCTTCCTTTTGGATTTTTATCCCTCCCTTTATATTTGGAAGCTGTAGCTTCCCTTGGAAGTCATTACTTCCCTTGAATAATAACTATTGATTATTTCTCATATATTGTGCATGGTGTATTGTGGTGTATTGGTGTAACTCTTCTACTATTGTTCATTGCTCATTGGATATAATTGAATATATAATCTGGTTGAAGTATAATTTGAAAAAGTTTTTAAATTGTACTTGATATTGATTCACCCCCCTCTCAGTATCAACAGGGGCGTAATGTTTAACGATACAAGTGTGCTTTGATCAATGCTTGCTATTTTTATTTTAACTTATGACGATGCTTTTGAACATTTAAGTATTGGTGCATTATTGTTTATGTGTGCACTGATAAAAAACCTCCAAAAAAACCTTATGTTGCTCATCTTCTCTAACAACCTCTACTATAAATAGAGAAGGGATATATTTTTTTGGGGGGGAGGAGGTTCTGTAAAACCCTCCGCAAAAAGGTGTTCTCCTTGTAGTGTCAACTATGAATTATCACTTACTATGGAGCAAAGGGGACTAAATCTAGTTGAATAGGCTAAGTCCATATTTTTATTCATACCATTACACCACTTTATTTGATTACCATAAAGTTGCTTGGCTTTATTTTTTTTGAAAACGATATAATACAACCATTCAATATCATGAATGATTTAAGAGAATATATCTACCTTTTTCTTTCGAAGGTGGAAAAACATATCATAACTTATTTTTCAATCGAAACTGAGGAAAACAATTTAATGGTTGGTATCCACGAATACAAATTGACTCACCACTGTTATTTAAGGAAAACCATGCCAATTGAAATAAGCCGCTAGTGGTCTATAAGGGTGGAAACTTCCACTCATGCCAGATGCCTCTAGTTCTTGTGCCATTAACCTATTTCTTTATGTTTGACGAAGATGAGCTCTTAGGAAGCCAGAAACAATTTTAGGTCTTACTCCATGACCAAAATATAGTTTTATCCTAAATTTTATCTGCAAGAAATTCAATATCCCTTGTAGTCATCATTGAGACTACCTACAACAAGGTTATGTGCTCTCTTGTAGTATCTAACCTTAATTCTAGGTATGAGACCAAATAATATCCCAATCACAATTTAATCTCTTACCTAGGAAAAAAATATCCATATTTAATTGAGAGTTAAAATATAATTACACCTGCCCCCGGGGGGCAGCTCAATTGGCAAGTGCCGTGAAAATGAAGTTCCATGAGGTTTCGAGTTCAATTCCCCCCGACTTACCTTGTGTGCC